>CAUYSK010077452.1:0-221307 GCA_963575035.1 Avahi laniger | reverse complement strand
ATGAAGAAGAGACGTTTCCTGCTGGTTTCTCAGTGGAGGGGCTGGGGGTGTGGAGAGTGATTAGAGGAGCCGCAGGCATCGACCTGCAGGTGCCAGAAATCCATTTCTGTTGTCGATTGAATAAATCTGAGAATGGTTAGCAAAGACTTCACACAACATAATTTACTGCCCAAACCAGATGAAAAGATGTGCACAAATTTGTCCCATGGAGGGGCAGTTACTTTGCTTTGACGTTGGGAGCCAGGCAGCCAGGGGCCCACTGTTATGTGTCCTGGGAGGGCCAAAATGGAGAGAACAAGAGGGTTTATTAGGTCACCTCACAAAGAGAGCGCTGTGGCCACCAGCCCAAGTTGCCACCTTGGACTCTCCAGAGACCTGGGCTGGGGGAGGGTAGGGGAGAAGAAACCCGTGTGCCCCAAATGTGTCCTGAACAAAAATTCAGGAAAGCAGTTGCCTGCCCAGGCCTGTGGGCTTGGGTGACAGCGCCTCTCCTGGGCATTGGGAAGTAAGGCTGCTCGCCATCCTTTGGAGACAGACGCAAAAAAGAAAAAAAGTCTCTTTCGCCTTTTTAAGCACTAGGAAAGACAGAAAGAAAGGCTGTGTGTTTCAACACACACTCTTGGGCATAGCTCTGTTTTCAACTTGAATCGACTACTTACATTTCTGGTTTTGAAATCCAGACCTGCATGAACTGTCCAGAAAACAGAAAGTGGAAGGAGTAGTTTTCACTTACTCATGAGTGGCAAGAAATGAAAGCTGCCCAAAAAGCTAATAGTAATAATATCAACAGTGATTTCAAAAAGACACTGAGAAACAGCAGCCAGTTTTGGGTGCTGTGTGCCAGGCACTTGGCATTTGCAACTTTTACCATATCCCTGCAAATAGATCTCAATGTTCCATTTCATGGGGGAGAAATGGAAGCCTTAGCCTTAAATTACCCAACTAGCATGTTTGGTGAAGCCAGGACTCAGATCTTGGGTCTGAAAAGAGAAAAATGGCATAATGTAGTAAGTCTTTCATAAGGTTAAATTTATCTCTCTTAAAAGGATTGTCCTTTATCCTGAAACTTGTATTCTTCTAATATTTTTGGTAACAAGATGCACTATCTCTCACGATAGCTACAGGAGCCAGTAGACATTAACCCCCTTCCTTACGTGTGGGATATTCAGCTCTTTCAGCCATGTTGAGAACAACCTCTGCTGAGATTGTTTGCATTTCTGTACTTCCCTGCCTTTCTTACACTTCCTGCTTAGGGTTGTGGATTTGCCAAAGAGAGAGAGTGAGAAGGAGGAGAGAGCAGGAAAAATGATAAGTGACAACCCTTAGGGCAGCAGTGGTTTTTAAAGAAAAGATCGTAATTCTGTTGAAAATTGCTGGAGAAGAGTGTGCAGTCCAAGTAGGCATATGCAAATTATATGCAAAGCATGCACAGCCCTCCTATTTCATAACCTGAATGTAGCCCTTGGGAAAATGCTAATGGAGACTAGTGGTCTCCGGCAATCCTCCCTTGGTGATTTCCAGGAGTCTGGCCCTAATTAAAGAGTATTTTCCCAGCAATGTGGGGCTCCAGCGATTTTTATTTTTACACCCTCTTTCCCTCCCTCATCTTCACAGGCCTGTGGCCGGGCCTGAGAGGGATCGTCTAATTCCAGGGTGTAAGGAACATGGTCAGAGACCTGGCCTCGAAGCTTCTAGAATCTTCAGGTAGGTCTCACCTTCTGTAGGACTCTTAGGGTCCCAGCCCAGCTTCACCCCGAGGGACTGCTTAAAGCATTGGGTTTCCAACTTGAGCACACACCAGAATCCCATGGCAGGCTTGGGAAGACCCCACCCCAGAGTGTCAGGTTCAGAAGGTCTGGGCTGGGGTTCAAGATTGTGCATTTCCATCAGGTTCCCAGATGATGTTGATGCCGCTGGTCCTGAGAGAACAACTTAAGAACCACTGTCCTAGAGCGAACAGCCCCACTCAAAGGGTGGGAGGGTGGGCCGCTGGAACTGTTTGTTACCAGACTGTGACACACACAGAAACTGAGAGCACACGTTTAGAAACCCCTACTGAAGTTTGGCATTGCCACAGCATCTAAGCACATGACTCTTTTCCTATCAATTCATTTTTGTTGTATTTTACAAAAGTACTGGTCCAATTGGGAACTCTGGCCAAGAGGACCCAGCCTGCTAGCCAGGGGTCAGGGCAGCCCCCAGGCCGGCAGGAGAACTGGAGTACCCACTGAGAAACCAAGGCAGGAGGACTCTGGCCAGCCTGGGTGTGCAGTGAACTGTCCCCAGAATGTGTTGGAAAAGTGGGGGGCGGAGGGGAGGGCGAGGGGTTGGTTGTCACAATGGCTAGTGGGGTTGGGGAGAAAACTGGCATTTAAAGGCTGAGGGGTGGGCATAGGCACAACAGAGAATTGTCTTGCCCTAAATGCCAGTAGAATCCTCCCCGCACCCTTGAGGAACAATAGCTGGGGGCGGGCAGAGCCACAGGCTGGCCTAGCTCCAGAAGCCCTGCCTTCTCTCTGGGGTGGGGAACTGGGGCCAGCCCAGGGATCAGAGGAAGTGCTGGTCAGACCAGCCCAACCAGAGTGCCCTTGTCTGCACATGGTCACCTTGTGTGTGTGTGTACATGACCTTGCATGGGCGACATGGGTATTCGTGTGGCCATAATGTTGTTGGTGTCCTATGGGTACCTCCTGCTTTATGCAACACCAGTATACAAAAGTCCCAGAGTGGAAAAGGGTTAGACTGGCAGGGCATTGTGAGGATAATTTCTTTTAAAAATGATTCATTGTAGGAGTCTCTGCTACCTAAAAAATGTACCAAAATTGTCTTCTATACACGGCTTCCAGGACAGCCATTTGCCTACAGTAAGAGATACCTGTTCTTGCAGAGGACGGTGGCAGAATTTAAAGGTGGTGTGATGTGAAACAGTGTTATTATGCATTGCACAGTAGGTACCACGATGGTAAGTGGTTCTGGTTAGAAGGGCTCCTGCCCGAGGCTGGGACTTGGCAGCCTGTATCGGCGCTGGCCCTCACCAGCCGGGGCCTGAGCGAGTCCTCTTCAGCCAGGAGGGGAAGTTTTGTGAGTCCGACCTCCCATCTTTGTAGACAATGTTTTGACGGTTTACAGTGACAGTGTGAGAAGTAATTAGTTGTCTTGTGCTTTTGGGCATATGAGGAGGCTACTGGCTCTTCAAGCTCAGAGTCTAGATTGCAGAGCCTGGACCGAGGGCACGGCATTCATCAACCCTTCATTTTACAGTGGTGGAAACTGAGGCCCCGGAGGCCCTGGAATCTGCCCCGAGTCAAGCTTGCGTTAGGGCAGGCAGCCCGGCCCGTTGTTGGAGGCTTACCATGTAATTAATGGGATTTGGAGCAATTACAGGCACAGTAAAGCCCCTCGTTTGTTTCTTGTGCCAGGCATGAGATTCCTCAGGAGGGTGGAGCGGGAGAGTGGGGGGAAGGTGGTAAGGAGGTGGCAGATAGTTGGCAACGCATCTCTTGCCAGGCCTGCTCCGCGGAGTGCTGGCTCACATTTGTGTGCTGTATGCCTCAGAGGATTCCGGTGCAAAGGGCATTATCTGTTCGAGGTACCCACCTATTTTCCCTTCAGGGCTAATTGTTGTTGGTTTTTTAATGCTGGGCTGTAAAGAGCCTGCTTTTCTGTTTTGTTTTGCAATCAGCACTGCACAAAAAAAGGTGGGCATCTTTCTAGGATAGGGGTGGCTAGGCTCTGACCCTGCCTGCCCCTTCCTGTGCCTGGGGACAGGTGCTGAGCCCTGCTGAATAGTCACTTGTTGGGGGAGGGGAGAGGACAGGAGATTTGGTGTGGGATGAGAAGGTCCGCACCGCCAAGGTTTTACAGGTATATGCAATCCTGTGTCAGAGCCTAACTTCCAGGCACCTGAACTGGACTGTTCATTAATTCAACAAATGTTCCTTGCACACCTGTTATGTTATTTCTCAGCCACTGTGTTATCTGGGGATACAAAAAGTTCTGGAGACCAGCGGTGGCGATGGTCACACAACACTGTGAATATATTTAATGTCACAAAACTGTACTCTTAAATTTGGTTAAAATGGCTAATTTTATGCTGTTTATATTTACCACAAAAAAAAAAAAAAAGTCGTAAAACAGAATAAGATCCCGGCTTCTGGGAAGTAGCTGGTGTTCTGCAAACTCCCCCTAACTATGGCCTAGAGCCTGGATAGTGACAGTTAGTGGCCACGGTGGAGGACGGGGGAGGCTGAGAATGCCCGGGTAGGTTGAGACGGGTCATCACCTGTGTGTCCATCACACTAGGTGTCTACGCAACAGAGGATGCTGCCTATCCCTTACACAAATTTCTCGCAAAAATGTGATTTTGAGATGTTGCCGGCATAGGGACTGTCCTTAAGTTTGAATTTCTGTTTGGAACTAATGCTTATTCACAGAAATTTTTTTCAGTTGTGAAAACTTTGGGGTTGCAACCATGGTGACACCCTGAGCTCAGGGTCTGGCTGTTTTCTTTCCAGAATGTGTCTGAGCTAATTCTCTTTCAGAAACTCAGTGAGCCGGGGCTATATAGCTTCATCCTTGGTTTTCTTAATATTTCCTGTTGATTAGCCATGACCGCACATGCCACCCTTGGGCAAGTGACTTAAGCTCCCTGAGCCTCAGTTTCTCTCCCTGAACAGATTCTTAGGAGGTCTGAGCCTATGTGATGGAGGGCAGGAAAGCATTTAGCCATAGGCCTGACGTGTACCGATCCTCAGTGACTGTCAGCTTGGAGAGTTTCCATTTGTTTGGGCATTAGCACATCCTGTCTTACAACAAACAAAGCATTATTATTTAACATTTTCCCATGTTAATATTCTCTCCACTCAGGTTATGTAGCACCTAGGAGGTGTATTGCTTCTCCCTGTGCATACCTCGTAGGTACGCAGCAGATATTCAGTTGATTATGAACAATGTGTTTCTAAAGCCACAGTCTGGGTAGTATTTCCAAGGACAGACCTTTAGTTTGCCCACGGTGCAGCCCCACTGCAGGCCCCTGAGCAGGGCCTTGTTTTGGGGCCCGGTCAGTCCTGTGTGAATCTCAGATCCCCAGTACCTCTGCAGCCTTTTCGTTTTGGAACCATAGCTCTGGCCTCTTCAGATGATCTCAGGTACTGATGGGTGGATCACCCAGCAACAGCCACTCAGATAATTACACGGATTTCAAATTGTTCACCGCTTTATGTCCTCAAAGCAATTTCAGAATCAATTTGAGGTTTGACAGGGATGGGTGGAGGTCTTGCTGGCCTGGGATGGCGTGCTGGGCCTGCTTAGTGCTTGTTATAATGCGGTGGCAGGCTCCGCACACCTGGGGAGCAGGGGTGCTGCCCTGTTTTGCGACTCGGGGGAAGAAAATCAATCAATCAATCAATGAGAGCACACCTAATTAAAGGTAACAAAGGCTCTAGGCTCTTCATCCCTCCCCGCAGTCTAAGGCCTGTGTAGCACTAGTAGGAAAACCAGCCTTGTCTCAAACAGGATTAAAATGAAGTCAGGGTGTCAGAAATCAAATGTAGCAAGGCTATCTTTTTTAACATCGGATGCCTACCCCACACTGGCACGTGGAACCCCTTCCTAGGCGCAGTCGTAAAATGGATTTATGCAGTTACTCTGGTCTCAGTGTAATAAGTACACTTGGAGAAAGCACTTCTGTGACTGGGGGGTACACCAGGCACATTGTACCCGTTGTGAACTGGATCAGAGTGTTGGAAGCAGGCAGACTGGCTCATGCCCTGTGTTTGGAGGCCCCTGCACACAGAGAGGCCACCGAGCGCAGTGGTTAAGGTGTGGTCTCTTGACTTCCTGGGTTTATTCCTGGCTTTGCCACCCACCCACTGGGGCACCCTGTGCTGGTTGCCACAAAATCTTCCTCTGCAAGATGGGAGTGGTCGCAGCTCCCACCTCTGGAGTCTTTTGAAGGATTACATGAGTTAGCGCGTGTTAAAGGCTTAGAACAGTACCTGGCACAGAGTAAAGTCTTTCTACTTTTATCACAGAACTGTTTCCCTAGTAAGGGAACTGGTAAAGCTATCCTTGAGTCTGCAGGGAGTGAGATAAGTTTATTTTTGGTTTCACCTTGCAAAAGGGATATAGAGGCCCAGAGGGGTGAGTGAACCCAAGTTCACAGAGCAAGGTGAGAGTGGAGGCAAGTCTGGAATCAAGGCCTTATCACCGCCTGGAGTCGGGACCAAGTGCCGACTGAGCCGTGGAGCTTGTCCCAGGCTCTGGCCTTCAACCTGCTTCCAAGCCTTCCTCTGAGATCTTCCACCTGACCTCTATTCTCATGGCCAAGATGAACTCAAAGCCTCATCCTTCGCAGGGTAGTTGGTATCTTGACAGAGTCAATGCCTTAAGCTACAGGAATGGATTTGTAGAGTGTCAGGAACCCGCTCACAAGTCGAGGAGCTATTTGGGAGGCAGAGGACATCCCTGGGCCTTGCTGTTGCACCGCAGGGCATTTTGTGTTCTCAATCTTTACTTTACACTGACTCTGCCTTGTAGATCCTGGGCATTAAAAGGATCCCCTAAGTCTCATCAGAGGGAAGTTGGGGAGTCTTGGTGATTCTTGGGGAGTCACTACCTGCTTTGGCTCTTTGCCTTTTGTTTTGGGACCTAAACTTAGGCCCAGACCGTTAGGACTGGCTCGTCACCTTCCTCTCCTCCACTCTGGAGAGGGCAGGTGCAGAGGCCAGACTGAAACGGTGAGGTCACTGGCTACTGAGGCACACGGAAGAGTCAAGAAATGCAAAGCTGCGCTCTCAACAGCGGTTGCTAACTGGTCTTCTTGTGTGGGTGCGCTTTAAGCACTCCCAGCAATAGAAAAGGGAGGAGGGGAGATGGACACTTTGCTGCCGTCATCCTCCCCTTTCTCGCGTTATCCCGGCACTGGGAACACTAATGGGACTAAAAGCTTTAAAAACCAGAGACTACACTTGGACTGTGGGCTCTGGGGTTGCAGAGGGAGGACCCCGGGTCGGAGGATGCAGTGGCAGATTAGATCCGAAGAACAGAACTGCAAATAAACGGTTCATACCTGCCAGCTCCTAGCTTTCCTGGGACTCGCTTAGCCGCCAGCAGGACTGGAACTCGGCTATGGAGTGCGGTGTTATGGGCAGAGGCCTCGGTGGAGGGATGTTATGAGAACCCACTTGAGAGGTTCAGGTTCAGACTTGAACATCTACGTCCAGCCAGTCCAGGCTGGTTCACCAGGTAGAAGAGTGGGTATCGATCTGGCCTGACTTAGTCAGTTCTCTGCTGTCGAACATGCTGCAGAGTGAGAAAAATTATTTTACCTGCTGGTGTTAGTTTTCTCCAAGGGGAGGAACTGCTTTCATTTAAGAACTACCTTGATAGGTCATTTGGGTGAGAGATGAGGCCTCGAGGGCATGAATAGAAAGAGAGAGAGAAAAAAAAAATATATATATATATAGAGAGAGAAGAACTCTTCTACATTAATCTGAGCAGGAATTGCAGTAAAAAGGAGGGAGAGAGAGTGGACCCAGCTGAAGGCTGGGATTGAGTTAGTGGAAGTGGCCAAGGGAGTGTCAGAGAACATTAGCTCTTCAGTTTAAGATCCCTGATGGCCCTCCCTGCTCCTGAGGCCAGACGAATCTCGTCTTCATTCCCGAGGTCTCTCCATCAGTGTGCTGCTGCTAGCTGGCACGCACCCACAGGCTGGGCTGCAGGCTGGTCGCTGTGGCTCCTCACAGTGGGGAGCTATGGCGAGCACCCCCACCCCCTGTTGCCCCATCCCCAGTTCTTTCAAGCCAGCAAAGACTTAGAGCAATTAAAAGTAAAGCTTCACCAGGAGAAGTCTACTCAATCTGAGATCTGGCAGAAAACATCCAATGCCTCTCATCCAGCCCGACACAGATAGGTTGTTTTGGCAGCATCCATGACAGGTGGCCACTGGCCTCTGCTCGGGTATTCTCAGTAGCAGGGGGCTCACTCTGCTGGGTAGTGACAGTTCCATTTTCAACTCCGTTACGATGTTCTTTGCGAGATGGAGCCACATTCTGCACTCACTCTCCTACCCTCCTACAGCCACTGACCATGGCTTTCCACTCTGGCCCCCTTTTCTGCACAACAAATACCCCCTGTGGTGCCCGTGGCCACCTGTCCTGACCTTGGAGTTCTTTTCTGGCTGAGCATCTCCTTCTCCCCTTCCTCATCTGTTGTGGGTCCCTGGATGCCCAACAAGAGACTGATAATGGCATGCCTTGCTCATGACAAGTAAATAACATTACCAGGTCCTCAGAGGGCATTTTCAGTGGATGGTCAAATGTGCAGTTTTTTTATTTTCTGACAACTGCCTAAAAGCCAGGCCCAGCTGTGCCCACTGACACCCTCTCGAGGTATGTTCTCAGCCCAGGAAGGCTCCTGCTTTGAAGCGAAGCTGCCCTGGCAGTGGCCCTCTTGTCCCTTCTGTGTGCTCCTGGCCAGCTCTGCCTGTCTGCTGCTTCACAGCCGCCTTCCAGGGTGGCCACTGCCCAAATCTCGAGGCTTGAAAGGAGCTGAGGCTAGCCCCCTCTACCGCCCTCCCCAGCACTTTTCCTCCGCCCATTTCCTGCCCGGATGTCTCTCATCACTGGCAGCGCCTCCCGGCCCCGCCCACCTGGCCCTGCATCTTTTAGGGGCCGTCCTGCTTTGAATCTGCAGGGGGCGAGGCCAGGGACCTCACCAGCTGTATGGGCTCAGGACCTGCTTCCTGATACCCTCCTTGATGCCCAGCTCTGACAGCGTATGGTCCCCACTTTGGATAGAAACTTCTGTTTTTCTGTTCCAGAGCCTACACACTCCCTCTGGGTAAAGGTCTGTTTCACTAGGGAGACTGCATTCACAACTCATTTGCCTGGAGATGATTGATATAACCTGGAACTCATGAGAAACTTAGCGCAGTGTCCCGCCTCTGGCGTCACCATCAGATCACCTGGGGAGCTTTTCAAATACACCCATGCTCAGGCCCCACCTGCAGGGAGTCTGACCCAGCTGGACTGGGGCGGGACTGCGGCATCTCACCATTTCCTGCCCATGTGCTGCCCTGGGGCCTACCTCCCACCCAGCATTTGAGGCAGGACAGGCCTGGTCATTCATGTCTGTGCCTTAGAGGAGAACATGGTGAGGCTAAGGGGGGAGGCTGGGGAGGCCTCTCTGTCCCTCAAAAGCTGCACAGCCAACTGTGTAATTCTGAACTCCTTGGACAGGGGACAAAGAGATGCCATACAAAAGTGCATGCATGCACAGGATCGCTGCTTTGCTCTGCTGTTCTGCATCCCTCTGGTAGCTTCTGGTAAGAGCCCAAGTGCTCAAGGAGGGATCTGGTGTGCCAGGAGGGCCTCAGGGCCTGAGTACAAGCAGGGAAAGGTCCAGAGACTGGACAGGAGCCCCTACCCCCACCCAGGCCACACCTGCTGTGGCCCGGCCCTGCTGAGGGAGACGGGCCCCTCTGAGGGCTCTGTCAGGGACAGCTTGAACCACTGGTTCCGTGGCTCTGGTCTTGGTTACCTTGTTTGAAAATGTTGAATGTGGGGCCGAGATTATGGCCAGAGTGCCCCCAGCTCTGGGGTAAGGATGTGGCATTTGTCTGGGCCATCAGTGGGGAGGGCCACTGTGGGGACAGAGCAGCTGGGCAGAGTGCAGGGAAGCGCAGCCCGATTGGACCCTGCAGGCCGGAGTCTCAGTGTGGGGCATGGGTGTCGAGACAGGACCCCAGCCTGGCACAGTGCCCCCTGCCATCTCGACCAACCAGAAAAGGCTCCTGCCCTCCATGGGAAGGACAGTAAGGCAGCTGTCAACTCACAGCTCTTCCCTTGGTAGAGGACACTTAGTGACCGCAGAGACAAGAGATAGAGCTGCATTTGTAGCTACTGTAAGCGTTGAATGTGTGACACAGGCCATACCCAAATCAAGGTGTGCATTTTCATACAGGACCACCTCTGAAGCAGCAAAAAGCCTGTTACTTGGGTACCATTTTATCCTCCTAATGAGCATGTAAACAGAAGGAGAATTCATGAAGTTGATGTTTCGGCCTTCCTGCAGGAACATTAGCAGGCATTGATTTTTAGCCGTGATGTATGCCACTTCTTACCGAAGGGGACAGTGCTGTTCGGGATTCTGTGAGGTTAAAACATCCTGTACTGCCCAGTGCTGCAGCCTGGCCAGGCCCGCTCTAATAGCACCTGATTTGTTAGGGTGACAGGGAGATGACTGTGATGGCCTGTGGCAGGACATCCCAGCCCAGAACCGATTCCCTCGCAGGATGCAGGTGGGGGTGGCGTAGAGAGAGGGAAGAAGTAGAAAAGCCTGGGGGAGTGGGTGGGGGACAGTGGGGAATAGGACCAGGGAGGGGTCCCCAGGGCCTCAACCACATCTGTAACATTTTATTTTTAAAAACAAAATTCAAAGGCAAACAGCATAATATTAAGCTATGATGATGCTGGGGGCCTGTTCAGGGATGTTTATTGTATGTATGACTCACTATTTGTCAATACATTTGGAATAGTTCATCATTACACAAAATGAAAAGAGGCCGAACACAGTGGCGCACGCCTATAGTCCTCGCACTTTGGGAAGCCGAGGCAGGAGGATCGCTTGAGGCCAGGAGTTTGGGGTTGCAGTGAGCTATGATGACGCCACTGCACTCCAGCCCGGGAGACAGACTCTGTCTCAAAAAACAAAACAAGAAAGAAAAAAAAAAAAGCAAGGTGCCGGGCAGTTTGTGCAGTAAGCCACTGTCTGTGCAGGAAAGAGCACTTTGGAACATGCTGGCACTCATATTGCGTGTCTCTGGATGGACTCAAGGGACATAGGGGCAGAGGCCACCTGAGACTCCGGCACACGTTGCAGGAGAGAAACTTCTTTTCACTTACACGGACTTTCAGGCTTTTGGGATGTTTTACCAGCTGCCTGTATTACCTAATTTTTAAAAATATCATAATTATTTTCTAAAACTTCAGAAACGACAAATAGAGAGGGGAGAGGAAAACACAAGGACAAACCATAAAGGAAAGTGGAAAAGAAGACAAGGAGAGAGGAGCCTCCTGCAATGCTGGGGTTCAGCTGGGCACTCGGTGGGGAAGGTTAGCAGAGACCCCTCCCAGCTCCCTTAGCGGGGAGCCCTTTCTGGGAGCAGCTGTCTGAGGGCACTGAAAGGCAGCCTGGAGGAGGAGGCTGCCCACCCACCCGCCTGGCACAGGGTTCCACCGGATGCCCCTTCCCTGTCCTGTGCAGGGAGCAGCCCTGGGCCTGCCTGCCTGGGCCCTCCTGCCACCTGCCAGCAACCGGGGCGCAAGTGCTGGGACCACAATGCATGGGAGTGGCAGGTGGTTGGTAAGGTCCAGGCGACAGGTTTGCTTGGGGAGGAAGTGGCCTGGAGGTGGCTTCCCTCTGGGCACCAACTGTTGGGTACCAGTGGAGGGGAAGGATTTATCTCATGGAGACAACTGGACACGTGATCCCAGGCTGTGTCTCTAACTGGCCCGATACAAAACTCCTTCCTAGGATTTTTCAAATGCCTGGAAAACTGGTCTTTGGAATGAGCCCCCTTCCCCACTGCCGCCTTCTCGCCCCACCTATGACCTTCCTCTTCCTGCTGCTGGACCTGGGGAGAGAAGAGAAGCCAGTTCAGATGGGGGGAGGGAGAGGCTTTTTCTTGTGTGCTGTCTCAGGCCTGCCATCTAGAGTTCCAGCTCCTTGGGGCTGCTTTAGGCCTCTGAAAATGTTTTGGCCCCAAACTGAGCCAGGCCCACAGAAGGAGCTCCAGAAAGGTTTGTTGGATTGAATTTGACTGCTGAGAGCTGTTCGTGTGTGGCAGGGGTGGAGGTGGAGGTGGGTAAACTGCTCAATCCCCTCCGCTGAGAGGAATCACAGCCTGAGTCCCCCTGGGTTTGGGTCCTAGAAGGCCAGGAGCTCTGGGCTACCAGGGAAGGGAGGGACTTTCAGCTCCCAGTGCCATTGGATCCTACCTTTCTGACGTTCACGGAGGAAACATTCTGGAAGGAGCATTGAGAAGCCATCTGGGGCCATGACCTCTGTCCCTACAAACTGGTGCTCAGCAAGTCAGGAAAATCGTCTTGTGTGAGCCCCAGGGAGTGGGGTTAGAGATCACCTAGAGCCATGCTTCTGAAGTGTGGCCCCTCGACCAGCGACAGTAGCATCACCTGGGAACTTGTTAGAATGCACATTCCCAGGCCCCCTGGCCCTACCGAAGCAGACTCTGGGGTGGGGCCTGGTGCTCTGTGTTTAACGGGACAGTACCTGCAGGCGATGCTGATGTACACGGAATTTGAGACCTGGGCTTCTCCCCCGCGGAGGAAAAAGGGACAGGCAAGTGGCGTTTAGAGCGCTGTGTGGCACCGACTTTTCTGCCCAGCCCTGGGGTGTGCCTCTCACCTCCTGTTTTGCAGCGAGGAGCAGGATGCCCAGAGTGGGCGAGTGTTTGTCCAGTGTCCTGCACCAGGCTGGCAGTGGGCAGAGACCAGGCTCCGGGTCTCTCAGTTGCTACTCAGTTGCTGCAGTTGTGTAAATGAAAAAGAGGAAGAGACAATGGATGCAGGGAAGTTACAGATTCCCAAGGGAAGGGATCCAGGTTGACATTTTAGGAAATAATAACTCACTGGGCTCACCGAGGAGCCATGGTAACCTCCCCTGCCACGCCCTTGGGGCTGCAGTGAGATCGGGTGGAATAACTTCCTTGCAAGTGCTAGAGGGGGGTGAAGCCGTCTGCATGGGGACAGACAGTGACCAGGGAGGGCCAGCCTTGGCTGTGCAGAAGCAGGGGTCAGGACAGGTCGGCAGCACGTGTGCCCTGGTGCGGAGAGCCTCCCTCGTGTGGAGGTGGAGGGCGGCCCAGGGCCGGGTCCATCCCAGCAGAGAGAGCCTGGCAAACGCTGCACATGGCCTTGCTCCGGGCTGCACCCAGCGCTGTAGGAGCGGCAAGGACAGCTGGGAATTGCGCTTCCTTCCCAGCACCAGCACTAGAGGAGCTGGCCTGGGGCACCTGTCAAGGGGATCAACGTTTGAGGCCCGTGTTATAACGGGAGCCAAGCTAGAAACAGAAAACCCACCTGGGAACGGGGCCTGGGGGTGGGGGTGGGGTGTGCAGGATTAATTTAATTAAGCCCTGCTTTGGGGACCAGGCTAAATTTAACAGCTGCCTCGGCTGCTGGTTCGACTCCTTCCCTGCAACTCCCTCCCATCTGCCCATTGTGCCTCGTGCAGGTGATTAATTCCGGATTCCGGGCTGGCATGTGCACACGCACCTGCTTATTGCCTGGTCCCTTCTCCAAGCCTCTGCCAATGTTCTCTCCTGGGCTCCCAGGGGAAGGCGCATTCTGAACTACCTCAGCAGCCTGCTAGCCCTTCTCCAGGGAGGTAAACACTGTGTCCGTGCTAATGACTTCCATGGTGGCCGCAGCAGGCCCAGCCCTGGGCCCCAGCACCTCACCAAGGAGACACCACCACTGTAGGCCCGGTCTCCGGCTTGCTCATTTTATTATTTTTGGTGAAGTTCAGGAAAAACGTTGAAAAGTGTGGCAGGGACTGAGACCCTGAGGCTTTATGCCTGTGCCTCAGAGGGAGAAGGGGAGAGGCTTCTCTTACCATGATATTTGTTCCTGTTCTTCACTCTTCCCCTTTGATGATCCATCCTTGGTCTTTTCAATCTTTGGCCTGTTTTTTCTCCTAATTACCCTCCTGCCTATTTGGGAGCAATTCTGGAGTTTATTAGCATCTCCACCCAATTGAAACAGTGCGAAAAAGGAAGGCGATTGAGTGGAAGATGACGTGAATAGTAATAAATACCAAATGATGATTTATGGTTGCTGTGGCCCGAATGTGTCCCCTCAACATTGATGTGTTGAAACCCTAACCCCTGATGTGATGGCATTTGGAGGTGGGGACTTTGAGAGGTGATTAGGGTTAGATGAGGTCTTGTGGGTAGAGCCCTCATGATGGGCTTAGTGTTTTTGTAAAAAGTGGAAGAGACTCGAGATCTCTCTCTGTGTGCCCACACCAAGGAAGGCCAGGTGAGGGTGTAACCATCTGGATTTCTGCTTCTCAGCCTTTGTAACTGCGAGCACTAAATTCCTATTTTTTAAGCCACCCTGGTCTAGGGCATTTTTGTTACAGCAGCCCAAATGGACTAGGACAGTGGTTTAGAGCATTCGTTTATTCATTTATCAAATATTTATTGAGGATCCGCAGTGGGCCAGACATTGTGCTAATGTAGAAGCTGCAACACTGAGCAAGACACAGTTCCTGTCTCAAGGAGCCGGTCATCTAAGGAGGTTATAGACAAGCAAAGGTGACCATGGTGGGGAGTGGGTGGGGGTCTGCACAATGCCTACCTGAGAAATGAGGGCCCAGGAAACAGTGGCAGTGGTCATAATCATGGCTTTCCATGCTTGATGCCAGGAACCAGGCTCAGTGGGTGAGATATGAAAGTCCTTTCTTCTTCTCACTTTGCTGTTTTCCATACCATTCCATGGGCTCGCTCTTCTAACCCCTGAATCAAATCTGAGACAGATGCGTAGCTTTTCTGGTCACACTCAGATGTTAATCAGCGGCTTTGTTTTTAGGTATTGAAAATCCAGCCCAGTTTAAAGCTCCAACCTCAGTATCTCATCCGGTTTCCAGTTTCTGCCCTCCTTCTCCACCCTGGGTCCCTTCCCAGGTTTGGTACCTGCAGCAGACGATGGGGCACAAATGGTGTCTCTTCTCTCGCTCACTCCTCTCCCTCCTTTTTGGCCAATCCCTCAACTGCCATGCTTGCTCCCCCCACCCCCGCCCCTGCCACCACTGCTGCAGTGACAGCACTCGTTGGTCAAGAGCACTGGAAAGTGACTGCAGTGACCATAATGGCTGTGGTTATGCAATGGTGCAATGTTTTGGTCAGTTACAGGTCTATGAATATAAATACTTTTAAAGCACTTTCCAAATTTGCAGTGCCACATAAGCATTAAGATGGTTTTCCTTGGGTTCCGTGTGGATTTCAGGAGTGTGGGGTCCACGTAGGTTTCTCCTTTGGTGTTTTCCTTTGGGCTGTTGCCACCCTACCACCTGGAGTTTCCCATGGATTTTAACCCCCCAGGGAGGAAACGTCTTTGTGGGAATAGTTATCTTTACCGGTTCATTGACTCCAGGCCAGCTGAGTAGAGGAAGATCTGCCATTCCTTTTCTACCTGAGACATGTCATCCCTACCCCACCCCCACTTTGGAGTTTCAATCCTCTGCACGTAGTGGGGGTGTGTTCTTGCTGAAGATGGCAGGACATGGAACCCAGGCTCCTTTATGTTTTGTCCCCAAAACAGAAAGTTTTGTGGTGACTGAGGTAGAGTTGGGGCTAGGAAGATGGTACCAAACAGTCAGCTCTTGACTTTCTAAACTGGTCAATACTACTTGGGGAGCCTCTCATTTTAGAGGGCCAGGAGAATGCTCTTTTCACAAATCCTAGCAAGTGATAAGTACTTATATATGAGTATATCCTGGGGGCCAGAAATTTTGACTTTCAGCCACTGTCTCTCCATATGTGGAGGAGGAGGAGGAGGAAGAGGAGGGTACTCTCCTGGGAGGAAGGTGGCAAGGAAGGGTTTCAGGACCTAGTAGGGCCTGGATGGTTGTGCCCAGGCTGCCCCATTGCAGCCCCTGAGCATGGGGGAGGGGCCTGATCAGCCAGACACTCCCCAGGTGTGGTGGCCAGGCCTTGCCTTCCCGCGGCAGGGATGAGTGTGCAGGGGACAGGGCCTGGGGACAGAGCTGACTAATGGTCCAACAATAGGCCCCTTGCCTGCCCAGGGGAGGATGCACAGGCTGTCCCCAGTCCTCCTCACTCCTAATGACCCTCAAAACACCACAGGGGAGCAATTCTGCTCGGCTCCCCAGGACAATTAGGGTCTGCCCTGCAGCAAGTGAAGCTGAAAGCAGGACACATCCCCAACTGGCACTGCAGCAACCAGGCTTGACGTTTGCAAACCCTTCCCCCTGCATAAGCCATGGTCCACTCTCTCCCCCTTCAGCAGCCCCAAGAGGCAGCCCCCCTAGTATGGCTGGGATCCTTTTAGGGGAACAAGGCTGGACTGATTTCCAGAGGGCCTGGAATCTGTGGCCTGTGGACCTTGGAGCTAACAGCCCCAGCCAGAACCCACAGACATGACCTGGAGTGACAGGAGCAATGATGGAGCCATCCATGGTCCTGTGGGTGGTTTAGGTCTCCTTCTTCCACTTTATAAAAATACTATTAGCTATCATTTATTCAGCTTGCAATAGGTGCTAAATGCTCTAAATAAGTGATCTCTCTGAAAGCACACAATAACTATAAGGAAGGTACTAGCGTAGCTATGCAATCCCTGTTTTAACAAGTGTGGAAACAGCAAGATGCGGTGACCAAAGCACATAAAGTACCTATCCATATTGCTACGTAGACATCAAGTGCATTCATTTTAACTGCTGTATAGTACTTCAATGTATGAAGCTCCATGTTGTATCTATCTTCAGTGGTAACTACTATTATGGCTAGTGTGCACTTGTCTAGGACTTTTCTCTGCCCACATATTCATAGGTCCAATATAAAGCCCACAGGTCCATATGTATGGGTGGATGTGTGTGCCCTAGATTGTAAGCTCCATGCGGGTAGGAATTTTTTGTATCACTGTTGTATTCCCAGGACTTAAGCATGCCTGGCATATACTAGGTACTCAATAAATATTTATTGAATGAATGCATATGTAAATAAATAAGTATGTTTTGTGAAGTTTAAGAAATCATACCGTATTTATTTTTCATAGGTGTTTGGTTTTCTTTGCTTAAATGAATGCCTTTCCATGTCAGTACGTATAGACCTGTCTCATTCTTTTTCACCACTGCATAATATTCCAAAGATCATCTAATCATTCTCTTGCTGATGGGCATTTGGGTTGTGTCTGATTCTTTTGCTGTTATAACTCTGAGATTAATATGCTTGAACGCATCTCCTGGAGCACAGGTATGAGAGACCAGAAGTGAAGAACATACCTAGAAGTGAATTTACTACATCTTAGAAAACACATCTTTATTATTATTTTTTTATGTTTCCCAATTCCTCTCCAAAGATTTTTAAAACCCATTTACACTTCTGGAAGGAGTGTGTGAGCATTCCCACTTGCCCAGTCAATGCCTGGTACTATTTGGCGTTGGGAAGCAGTGTTGTGTTGTATATAAGCTTGTTTTTCCCTGATGGATCATTGAAGTTCAGTCAGCTATTTCCATTTTTTGATTACAGTAAATATTTATTCTTATAATTCTAAATGATATCTATTTTTAAAATACTAGCGGTTTGTGCAGGTATATAATAATATAATTGATTCGTATATCGATTTTTGTCTTAGTCTGTTCAGGTCACTATAACAAAATACCGTAAACCAGATAGCTTATAAACAACAGAAATTTATTTCTCACAGTTCTGGAGGCTGTGAAATCCAAGTTCAAGGCACTGGCATATTCGGTGTCTGGTGAGGGCTTTCTAGTTCATAGATAGCTCCTTCTAGCTGTGTCCTCACATGGTGGAAGAAGCCACTAAGCTCCTGGGCTCTGTCCCCGTGACCTAAATCACCTCCCAAAGGCCCCACCTCCTAACACCATTTCAACAGATGCATTTTGGAGGGAGGACCTAAACATTCAGTCCATTGCATCTTGTAACTAGTTTCCTTTGTATTCTTTTTAATTCTGACACATTGCTATGAATCCTTTTAGACCCATGTAGAAGATTATATCATGTTCAAATAATGTCAGTGTCATTTCTTCCTTTCCAGGTTTTATACCATTTATTTTTTTTTCTTGCCTTAATGTACTGGCTGAGGACATCCAGTGCAGAGTTGAGTAGCAGAGATGGTGGCCAGCCTTGTGTTGTTCCTGATATTAAAGAGAGTGCTTCCAGTACATCACCATTAAGTATCATAGTAGCTGTACATTAGATGACCTTATTGGGTTAGGGAAGTTCCATTCAGTTCTAGTTTGCCAGGAATTTAATCAGGAATAACTGTTTAAATTTTATCTTGTGCTCCCTGCTACTTCTGAGATGACTATATGATTAGTTTCCTTTAGTCCATTATGCTACTAAATTACACTAGCAGATTTTCTAATGTTAAGCCAATTTTTCCAACTCTTTGGAAAAATTCAACTTGCTAATGATATATATTTTAAAACTATATTTCTGCATTTGGTTTATCAATTATTTTTCAGCTTTTTTTTTTTGCATATTTATCATGAGTGAGATTGGTCTACAATTTCCCTTTTTGAGACTTTCCTGGTCTGAAGTTTTTATTCACCTTACAAAATGGGTTAGAAAGTAATCTTTCTTTTCTTATGCTCTAAGAAGTTTATATATGAGATGAAATAGTTTACTCATCACATGTTTGGTAGAACTTTCCTGTGAAACCATTTGGACCTTTTGTTTTCTTATTTTTATATTTTTGCTTCTTTGGTTTTATTCTTTTGACTTTCTTCTAACAGTTTGTTATTAATTAACCTTCTTTTTAATAAGAATTCAAGGCTGTAAGTTTCTTTCTACACATCACTTTATCTGTATCCCACAAGTTTGATAGAAAGTATCTATATTATCATTCAGTAGTATCTTTAAATTTCTAGGATGATTTTTGCCTCTGATCAGTGTTTTAAAATTTATGAATATAATTTTTGTTTCCATTTGTTTTTTAATTATCATTTGTTAATAATCTCTAATTTAATTTAATTTTTTGTCAAAATACTTAAGTCAAATCTAATTTAATTTCATTAAGATCAGAACATGGACTGTGTTACTCTTTTAAATTATTTGAAACTTCCCTATATCTTCTGGTCAGTTTTAAAAATTATTCTATGTAAACCCAAGAATATGTGTTCTCTAATTTGGGGTATGAGGCTTTATATTAAATCAAACTCACTAATTATTCAAAGTCAAAAGTTCAAAACTTACATATTCTTGCTTATTGTATCTGTTTGACAGGAGTTTCTAAATTTTCTACTCTAATACTGTGTTGGTTCCTTGTACTTTTATCAACTTTTTCTTCACATATTTTTGATTATTATACCATAATTATATTTTCCTGGTGAGTTGAATATGTTGTTATTAAGTAGTGATCTGTCCATCTGTTAGAAATACCTTCATTGGCATTTTTATGAGTGGTGACCTCTTGCACTTTCAGTTTATCTGATGATGTCTTCATTTTACCCTCATTCTTTTTTTTTTTTTTTTTTTTTTGAGACAGAGTCTTGCTTTGTTGCCCAGGGTAGAGTGCATGGCATCAGCCTAGCTCACAGCAACCTCTTGGGCTCAAGCGATCCTCCTGCCTCAGCCTCCTAAGTAGCTGGGAGTACAAGAATGTGCCACCATGCCTGGCTAATTTTTTCTATATATTTTTAGTTGTCCAGCAAATTTCTTTCTAATTTTAGTAGAGACGGGGTCTCACTCTTGCTCAGGCTGGTCTCGAACTCCTGAGCTCAAATGATCCGCCCGTCTCGACCTCCGAGAGTGCTAGAATTACAGGCGTGAGCCACTGCGCCCGGCCTACCCTTATTCTTAAAAGATCATTTTTGGAGGTATACAATTCTAGGGTTGTATAGTTATTTCTGCACTTTGAAAATATTTTCTACTATCTTTATTCCATTGTGTTTTTTTTTTCTGGTTACGATGGTAGATCCAGCTGATAAAAATGTATTATGCACCCCACCCCCACTCCCAACACATACACACACACACACACACACACACATATACACACACACACACACACGCCTACACCTGCCCTGGCCTAGATGGCCATGATAATAACCACGACCAGACAAAATGATATTTTGAGGCTGGGCTTCAAACTATGAAAAGGAGAGAGAATAAAAGTCTAAACATAAGAGCTGAAACCAAAAGCCTTATAAGTATGTGGACCTGATTTAGAGTAAAATAAATACAAACTGAGGTTCTAAATCCCTCAAGGGAAAGGAGTTCACGTATAGATCTGTGTTTGCGAAATCAGTGTCATAATCCAAGTAACCACGGAGGGCAGTTTCTTATATAAAATGAAAACCCTAAATGCTGTATTCATCAGCCCAGGGAATTCACAAAGTAGTACCATCTAGGGACCAGGAGTGAAAACCAAACAAAAACAAAAATAAAAAAATTGCCTATGAGAAAATGGAACCACAATCTGATATCATACCCCAAACAGATAAAACTTCCCATTAAAAACAGACACTCTTGTATTGAAAAAAAAAATATTTTCAGGGACGAAATCCAGGTATGTGTTATTTGTAAGAGATACACATACAATTTAATAACACAAAAAGATAAAAGCCAAGGGTTAGAAGAGAATGTATCTTATAGATACAAAAACAGGCTGCTGTTGCAGTGTTACTAACAATGTAAAATATGAGGAGAAAAGCATAAATAAAGATGATCATTGCTTACTGATAAAAGTGACACTCTACCAGGACATACAATAGTTATGAATCTTTATGTGCCTAACAACATAGCCTCAAAATAAGGGAAGCAGAAATTGAAAGAATTAAAAGAAACAAAAGATAAATCCACAATTACTGTAGGAGATTTTAAACACACCTTTTATAAACAGACAGATCAAGGAGAGGGAAACTAGTAAGGCTACAAAACCTTCAAACAAGACAAGCGACAAGCATGAGCCGGTGAATCTATCTATAACTCCGCACCCTACAAATGAAAACTGCACCTTCTTTTCAGGCATACATCTATAGACACTAACCATGAACAAGACTCCAAGGAAGGCTCAGCAAGTGCCAAAGAATCAACAGCATGCAGTCCACGTTCTCTACCATCATGCAATGCAACCAGAATTCCATGACAAAAAGAACTTCCCTCTGTCTTTAACCATTAGTCACTCTGCCTTTGATGCTGATGCCAGCCACAAAAGCAAGGCTCAGGGGAGGGTGGGATAACCATGAGGCAGGAGGAGGCTGGGGCATGATGTTTCTTAGTGGAACTGGAGAGCATGTTGCGCGTGGCTTTTGTTCTCGAGCATGTTCAGTGGAGTCTCCTTTGCAGCTGACTACATCAGGGTTAAGTAGGCAGGAGCACTCTTATACTTATCCTACAGGTGAAGGAACTGATGGATAGAGAGAGGAGCTCACCTACAAGGTGCTGGAAAAACATCACTGGTAGAGCTGAGACTCAAATTCATGTATTTTGACTTCAGATTGGTTGCTTTGCTCAGTGCTGGTTCACACTCAACTTCATGTCTGTCTAGACTACGGTTGTGAGAGCAGGCCCCAAGTCACGTTCAATACCATTCCCGGTGCCTGGCAATTAAAGATTTTAGTACCTACTTGTTGAATGAATGCTGAATTAAATTATTAATTTATGCATAGATGTTTGCATTTATTTATTTCTAAATAACTTTTCTCATGGTAAAATGATGCCTGTTCCTTGTAGGGAATTTGGAAACAAAACCAGAAAGTAGAAAGAAGAAATTGAAATCTCCCATAATCTTCTCATTAAATATTTTATAAAACGTATTTTGGTGGCTGCACAGTTAGTATACATGGGCTCAACATTTAGGCTATTTCCAAATTTTTCCTGTTATAAAGAATTCTGTGACAAGTACAACTGCACCCTCATTATTTCCTAGAGCTGGGATTACTAGGTCAAAGGATATGAAGTTTTTGAAGGTTTTGGTAAATATTTCCAGATTCTCTTCCTTAGCTTTACTCATTTGCATTCCCCAGTGAAGAAAGTGTTAATTTCTGTGCACCCTCATCAATACCAGGCATTTTTTTTCTTTTTCCCTTTCTAAGGCAAACTATTTATTGAAGTATTACATACATAGAAAATGCAGACGGCATAGGTGTATGGCTCAATGAATCTTCACACGGTGAATATACTTATGAACCCAGCATCTAGGTATGACAGAGAAGGTTCGCAGCACCCCAGAAGCCACCCCCATGTCCCATTGCAGTCATTGTCATGTCCCCAAGGGCAACCACTGTCCCGGCTTTTAACATCATAGCTTAGTCTTGCCTGTATTTGAATGTTATATACACTTTATATAAATCATATGGTATTACACTTCACTACCTTATTTCACTCAACTTTATGTTTGAGAATTCATTCATATTGCTGTGTGCAGTTATAGTTTGCGCATTCTCATATTCATATTGCATTTCATTGTGCAACTGTACCGTAATTTATGCATCATACTATAGGTGGGCATTTGGATAATTTCTAGGTTGGAGCTATTACAACCAGTGCCGCCATAAACATTCTCGTACCTAGTGAATGATTGTAAGCATTTCTGTTAGCTATATATACCTAGAACTGGAATTTCTGGGTCATAACACTAAGCATTTTTAGTTAAAAAAATATTACCTAATAAATCTAATACTTAAATCAAGGAATAACAGCCAATCAGAAATTTCCAACCAGCTGAGTGTTGGGTGTTAGTTGGGCCTTGGGGCTGTTCCCTAGATTTCTCATATCATGTCTTTTTGGGGACTGCTGGCTCCCATAGGTGTAACCATGTGCATATAAAACCCTTGTGTTTAGGATTTCTATATAGAAATGGAGACATTCACAATTATGTACATCAGTGTGGTCAGAGTTGGGGGTGGGCTAATCACACAGTTGTGCAGGTGACCACGAGCAGGGATTTGGGGGGGTCCCTTTGTGGGGACCTTTTGTTCCAGGTGTGTTCAGAGGGGTTGGGGCAGATTGTGCAGGGCTGGAGAAGCCAGACCAAAACAATGGGGAATTTATTTGATGGATGGTGCGCTGTCATTGAAGGCTTTAGAGCATGTTAGGGCCTTCATGGAAGCAATGTTTTAGGAACATCTATGGGAATACAGCCAGAATCTGCAGCCTAGACAGCCCAGTGCTCAAGGGGCCCGGCTTTGTGCAGCCCCCTCCATGAGGCTGCAGTGGGGAAGCTGCCTAAGGCTCAGGACTGGGGGGCCCTTCATTTTAGCAGGAGCCAAGTGCAGGTCATTTTTGGGGAACTGCTCCTTGTCTGCCCCCGTCCCTGCAAAAGCCAGGCCATGCTGTCGTCGGAAGACAGAACCGCCACGCCAGACCCCACGCAGCCCTTTGTCTTCATTCGTGTGGGTGGTTATTCTCCGTGGAGTTTGGATGTGATTCATGGTGATAAAGGCTGCCCCGTCTTGCTGGATCAACCTGCCCCCACTGTGAGGGGACACCAGCCCTGCCTGAAGCTTTGTGAGGAAGAAGTGTGGCCTCTTTTCCTTTTTTAGCCATGTCGACTGCAAAGTGACTATGGGGAGGAGGGAGCCTGGAGCATCCAGGCTGGAGGACCTGCTGCCTGTTGCTTCAGACTGGAGACGGACGAAGACCTGTGAGTACTGGATGTACCGGATTTCCTTCCAGGGCATTCTTTTGTGGCAGAGGAACAGCAGCAGCTTGCTCAGGGAACAGCCAGTGGTCTGTGTTCCGAGAAGCAGGAGTGGCAGGGCCACCAGCTCCGCAGTTGCCCTCTAGGCCCTGGGGCAGACCGAGGTCTCCTTCCCTCTGAGCATGTGAGACCTCGGTGTGACAGTGTGCCCGGCGTACCAGTTCCCCCGCCAGGCGTGTTTAAGGGCTCTGTCAGCCTCAAATCGATTTCCACTGTCTCCAGCAAGATTCTCCAGTTGATGAATTTAAAGCAACAACAGCAGCAACAAATACAAAAACAACTCAGAAACAAAATCAAACCCGAAACCCACTGTAGTCCCTCAGGGGACAGCCTGTGAGGAACTAGTTGACAGCAGAGAGCAGGTAGGCGATGTGGCAGTTGTCTATTGTCACATGGCAAACCAGCTCCAAATATACGGCTTAAAATATACCAGCTCCAAATATACAGCTTAAAGGAACCGTTTGCTCACGGTCACATGCGCCAAGATTTTGGGCAAGACTTTGTGGAGATGCTTTTCTCTCTTCCATGTGGGTCACTCAGCTGGGACTGGAGGGTCCAGGATGGTGCCATTCACACGTCTGGGGCCTCGGAGCTGCTCTTGCTGGGAGCGGTGGCCCTTCTCCACCCAGCCTGGTCCTCCTCTCGTGGGCCTCGTGCTCCAGGGCCTCTCTCTCCTGTAGCCTTTCTCTGCAGCACAACAGCCTGACTTCTTTGCCTGTGGCAGGAACCTGCCTCGCGAAAGTAGAAGCCGTGAGCCACTTTAGGCCCAGAAGGTCACTCGTGCCCCATTCCATGGGTCCGAACAAAGCACGTGGCCCGAAGGGCAAGGGAACTGCAGTAGCTGCCTGTTGGTAGGGGGTTGTGGTGGCCGTCTTTGGAGACAATCTACCGCCTCCACGGCTTGTGTTCCTTCTACCACCTCTGGGCCAGTCCTCCTCTACCCTGTCCCACTCCACTCCGTCCCTCCACCGCCTCTCGTCCTGTCGTCCTGAGGGAGAGGCTGCTGCCACCTGGCAGAAAGGATGGTGATTTAAAATAAATAAACAAATAAACAAAAGGCTCCTGTGCTATTTTTGTGGTTACGAATGATGAGTTCCCGAACTCTGTTGTTCATTACAAACGTAGCACTCGAGGGAACACGTTCTGATTTCTGTTGAAGAGCCCTCCGACCAGCGTGGCTGCAAAGTGCAGCTGACCCCAGGGGCCCCTCGCACGGTCTGGAGCGTCCTCACCAGCCAGCGTTGTATTAAATGTGCGGCCGTGGAACCTGCACCTCGCACCTTGTTAAACAGCGTATTCGTTGTTCTAGCTCCTTACAATAGATGTGTATATTAAATTCTCAAAACGGAAGTAAAATAGCTATTTATTTCACACTTTTATTTGGGACAGAAAAAATCCTAAACCTAGGGGCGTCCCTGCAGCCCTGTTGTGGCCATTTACATAGCTGGAAAACAAAATGAGAATAGGAATGAAGAGGATTGATGTTCAGGAAGCAATTTTATAGTATGAGATTCTGGAAGCCACCTCAGGTTATGAAATCTGAGGCCTTCGTATCGTCTCTGTGATCTTTTGCCCATCCTGGTTGCCGCTGTGTTTGTCATCGGCCTGGTCCTCCAGGTCCTATTGGTCTCTCTCCCCCCCTCCCCTCAGCACTCCTCCATATCCCGAGTCCATTTCCAGAATCCCATACCTAAGATGTTTCCAAGAGCAAATTTCCAAAATCGAATTTGCCTTCGGGGAGAAAAAACAGGTCTGTAGTTAGTTGGTGCCTGTTGCTTAATGCTTTCTCTGTGATGCTGCTTAGCAGATGATTGGAATTTAAAGGGCTTCTGTTTTTCATCGGTTTTAAATGGGGTGTCATTAAGAGCCGAGGGAAGAAAGATGAGGCTCACCAAGGTGCACTTCTGAACTGCACTATGCCTGTGCCTTTTATCCCCCTGCTGGAAGACGGTGCTGAGCAGTCGTTTTCAATCACTTAACACCAGAAAAACACATCAAGAGCAAGGGAAAGAAAGTAATAAGTACGTTTTTTTTTTTTTTTACTTTGAATATGTAAAGTGGTGTGGATTGAGGGTCAGGAGACCTGAGGATGGTGACCCCAGCTCCATCAAAAGTACACTCTGTCGTCTTGGGCAAGTCACACTTTGGGCTGCAGCATTTGCATCTCGTAAGCCAGGGATTTGGACTCGATTCATTCTATCAGACTCTGGGTCTGGCATTGATTGGGCATTGGGCTTAGAGACTGAGTTAGGTTGTGTCTTGCCCACGGGAAGCTCTGTGTAACAAATGATCTCTGAGGTTCTATGATAATCGAAATTCCCCGACAGAGGCACGTCCTGATCTTGTGCATAGCAACACGACAGCACAGGCTTCTGCAGAGGGGACCCACACTGATGATTGCTGCTATCGTCTCGCAGGCCACAGGTGTGGAAGGAATCTGGTACTGGTCGTGAGCATTCCTATACGTTTTCACAAGATTTCTTTAGGAAAACACTCTGCCAGTTCAGGAAAACGCTCTTCCAGTTCAGCTGGGCTAGGTTTGGTATCTATTAATTAATTAATCAATCAATTAATTTTCCATTGCTAGAGATTGGGCCTTTCTTTTAATTAAGTCATTGTTTTGCTCACTTGTGACTCTTTTCCGGTAATAAGTACTTGGGATAACTATTGTATAGTTTTTACTAATCTGAATATGAGATGATATTTCAGTGTTGTTTTAAACTTCATTGAGGGTAACAATCTAATTTTTTTCTATTTTTGGGTAAATTTATTAAATAGTCTTATCCTTTCCCTATGGATTTGTAATGACAAGTTTGCCATGTACCCAGTTTATATCAATCTATGAGTTTCTTTCTGGGATTGCTATTTTTTTTTTGCTTCAATTGTCTATTTCTATGATTTTAACATATAAGTCTTATCAATGAGTTTTCTAATAAGTCTTGATACATAATAGAGCAAATCTCTCCAGTATTTATTTTTTTCCAAAATTGTCTTAGCAGTTCCTGGCCTTTTACATTTTCACATGATCTGTATCATGCACCACAAAATACCCTGATGGAAATTTTTAAAAATGGAGATATAATGTATATACCATAAATTTCACTCTTTTAAAGTGTATAATTCAGTGGCTTTTAATATATTTGCAAAGTTCTATAACTGTCACTACTAATTCCAGAACATTTCCATCACCCCAAAAAGAAACCCTGTACTGATTAGCAGCAATTTTATTCCCCTCTTTCCTCTACCCCTGGAAACCACTATCTACTTTTGTTTCCATGGATTTTCCTATTCTCTACGTCTCATATAAATGGTTCATACGACATGTAGCCTTTTGTATCTGGCTTATTTCACTTAGCACAATGTTTTTAAGATCCACCCATATTGTAGTGTGACTCAGTACCTCATTCCTTCTTTGAGGCTGAGTAACATTCCATTGTGTGGATATACCATATTTTGTTTATCCAGCCATCAGTTGATGGACATTTGGGTTGTTTCCACTTTTGATTATTATCAATCATGCTGCTGTGAACATCTGTGTGCAAGTTTTTGTGTGGGCAGATGTTCTTATTCTCTTGGGTGTATACCTAGGAGTGAAATTGCTGGGTCTTTTGGAAACTCTAGGTTTAATCTTTTGAGAAATTGCCAGAGCGGTTCCCAAAGTGGCTGCACCATTTATTTTACATTCTAGTCAGTGTGAAGTGGTAACCTGCATGGCATTTTGATTGAAACTGCATTGGTTTCCAGATTACTTTGGGGAGATTCGCACCTTAATATTGAGTCTTCTCATCCAAGAGCCTGGTGTATACATCTCTCCATGTGGTCAGATCTTCTTTTATGCCTTTCCAGTCATCTTGCTCAATTGTTTTATTATTTTATGTTTAGGTGTGTATTAGTCAAGGTTCTCTGGAGAAACAGGATATGTGTATATATAGAGAGAGATATAGATAGATAGATACAAAGAGATTTGTGATTTGTTGTTAGGGATTGGCTCACATGATTATGGAGACTGAGAAATCCCATATTCTGCCATCTGCAAGCTGGAGGCCCAGGAAAGCTAGTGGCATAGTCCCAGTCCAAGCCTGAAGGCCTGAGAACCAGGGCACCCAATGGTGTAAGTCCCAGTTCAGGTCCAAGGGCACAAGAACCAGGAGCACCAGTGTCCAAGAGCAGGAGAAGATGGATGTGCCAGCTCAATCAGAAAGCAAATTCATCTGTCCTCCACTCTTTTGTTCTATTTGGGCCATCAAAGGATTGGATGTTGCCCACCCACAGTGGTGAGGGTGATCTTCCTTATTCAGTCTACTGATTCAAACGCTAATCTCTTCTGGAGTCACCCTCACAACACACCCAGAAATAACATTTTACCAGCTATCTGGGCGTCACTGAGCCCAGTGAAGTTGATATATAAAATTAACTATCATGAAGTGCATCATGAACAATGATATCATCTGCAAATAATGAGAATTTTTGTTTCTTTCTGATGATTACACTTTTTTTTTTTATCTTATTGCACTGGATAGGACTTTGAATTCAGTGATAAAGTAATGCAGGTGATAGTGGCATCCTTGTTAGGGTCCTGAGTTTAATAAAAATACAAGTAAATTTTTACTACATATGATATTTTCCATTAGTTTTTAGTAAATATCTTCATCAAATTAAAGAAGTTCTTTGCTATTCCTAATTTGCTAAGTTATTATTAATAGGTATGGAATTTTGTCAAATGCTTTTTCTTCAGCATTTCCTAAGCCAATCATACTTTTTTGTTCTTTTTAATCTGATAATGTAGCATATCGCATTAATAGATTTTCTGATGATAAACCATTTAGATTTCTAGGATAAACTGTAGTTGATCATGATGCAATTTTGATACACTGCTAAATTTGATTTGAGCCTTTTTGTTGTTCATGTGTTTGATGGACTCATAAATAATTACTTGTCTTCTGGCTTGTTGAAGTAATAAGTCAGACACTATTTGCCACAATGATGCCTGTCAAAGTGGCTGGCTGTAAAACTCTAGCATTGCATTCATCCAAAGGGCACTTCCCAGGAAGGCGACTAATTTTGCCATTCTCATCTACCTGATATAGTTTTAGGATGGCCATGTAACCTTTTTTCTCTTATGTTTTTTCTTCTTTGGGAAGATGTAAGACTTCTTTCTCCTTGTCTCAGCACCACCATGACGTCTCAACACAAGTTGAAGCAGGGACTCCTTTTGATGCTGTAATTGGACAGAGTCCGTGCCTCTTCCGGTTGCTTGCCAGCACGGACCGAGCAGGAGGAATTCCTCCCTTGGCCTGGATGTTGGCCTTCATGTTTTCTATTGTATCTGAGGTTCAGCCTTGAAGGTGATGGTCTTCCCCCTACAGGTTTTCATGAAAATATGCATTTTGGTGGTAGTTCCCCGTGAGGTTGAGGGAAAGGAAGAGATGGGTTAGACCTGGAAACAAAGAGAGGGTGATGCACAGGTAGCTGGCAGGAGAGTGGCCAGAGAGCACACACTCACCACGGGTGGGGGATCTGAGACTTTCTTGAAAAGGATCTTTAGAGCTATTGTCATAAGTGAGACTGGTCAATAATTTTCTTTTTACTAATGTTTGCTCTCTGTTTGCAGTTATTAAGGTTATGCTAGCCCCATAGAATCATGTTGCTAGTTTTCCCTCTTATTCCATTCTCTGAGACAGTTTGCTTTGGACAGAGATTATCCATTCCATAAAGATTTGGCAAAATTTGTCTCCAAAGCCTTCCTGGCCTGGTGCCTTTGAGTGGGGAGGCACAGACTTCTATCTCTTCCGTTTCTCTTGGGGTCATGAGTGTACGCAGGTTTTTTCACTTCTTCTCGAGCCAGTTATGACCATTTATATATAATTTTAAATAAAATTGCTTATTTTTTTCTAACTTGGTTCATAATTCCTCTTTTGATTTAATAAATATCTATTGTTTTTGTCAAGAAATCCTCATTTAAATGCTATTACTGATTTTTTGTGCCATATTATATTTTTCCTTTTGTTCAATCTTGCTAAAGATTTTTCTTCTAAAGAACTAGGTTCATGTTTTGATAATTAGTTTCTTCTTTGATTCATATATTGTCTTATGTTAATTATTTCAACTCTTCTGCTTTTCTGCTTTTTTTTTTTTAGAGATAGGGTCTTGCTATGTTGCCCAGGCTGGCCTTGAACTCCTGGGCTGAGGAGATCCTCCTGTCTCAGCCTTCTGAGTAGCTGGGACTACAGGTGTGCACCACCACACCTGGCTGCTTCTACTTTCTTTGTGTTTTATCTGTTGTTGCTTTACTAACTTCTTGAGGTGAACCTTTAACTGATTTATATTTATTCCTTCTCTCTTTCTCTCTCTTGTCTGACATGATAGTGTTACATCAGTTATCTTGTCATTATTATTTGCCTGGAATGTCTTTTTCCATCACTTTATTTTCAACCTCTTTATATTCAGGTATCTTTAACAATACTTAGCTAGATTTTCTTTTCTTTTATTCATTCCAAACATTTGTCTTTTAATAGGTGATAGGTGATTTTAATCCAGTTGAGAACCTGGGTAACAAACCTTCAGTGTAGACTAGAGACCTCCAGGAAAGTGGGCAGGAGGAAACCACACAAAGAATCAAACATTGTCGGAGCTATCAACCCATCAAGTGACCTCTACCTTCAGGCTGTGGGCTTCCTTCCCTCAGCTCCCAGGAGTCTCCTGAAAGTCTTTAGATGTGGTTCTGGGTGCTCCCATAATCTCAGCTGTCCCTGTAGTTTGAAAGTTGACCATTCTTCAGAGTGGTGGTGTTCATGCTTTGATCATGGTGCTTTTGGTCTTTCCACACTGCATTAGCTCATGGTATGGGAAGATCCTGATGTTGGACTCTGTCTAAGCAGGGACTTTTTATATCCACCTCTTCATCTCCCACTTCCAGTATGGTGACTGATCATATATGTTATGGTCTGAATGTTTTTGTCCCCCCAAAATTCATATGTTGAAACCTAACCCCCAAGGTGATGGCATTGAGAGGTAGGGACTTTGGAAGGTGATTAGGTCATGAGAGTGGCACCCTCATGAATGGGATTAGTGCCCTTAAAGCAAAGGCCTGAGGGAGGTTGTTCTGCCATGCGAGGACACAGCAAGAAGGCACTATCTTTGAAGCAGAGAGCATGCCCTCCCCAGACACCAAAACTGCTGGCACCTTAATCTTGGACTTCCCAGCCTCTTGGAACTGTGAGCAATAAATTTCTGTTGTTTATAAATTACTCGGTGTAAGGTATTTTGTTATAGCATCGCAATGGGCTAGGACAATATGCATATGTATGTGCAAATAGATAGATATAGGTATCCACCTCTGCATCTATATTTAAATCTATATCTACATCTATATATATGTGTCTTGACAAAGACTTTCTCTTGACAAATTTTAATCAGGCTCCTCTGAGTCCTCTTCTAGACTAGGCCTTGACCTTGGCCTGCTGAGCTCAGTTTTAGCAAAGAGTCTTGCTAAGCCAATGTATGGAGAATCCCTCCTCCTTGATATCTGATTATCCTTGATAATTAATCAAGTTCTTCATCCTCTACCCCTGATGTCTAAGTCCTGGGCTTGCCTTTAGCAAAAATCCTATTAAGCCAGTTTAGCAAGAATGCCCTGCCCTTGATGTCTAATCAAGTTCTTCTGAGTTATTTCCATCCACTGACCCCCTCACTCCATTCCTTGACTGTAAATCCTCAGCTGTCTTCGCAGTATTCAGAGTTGATCTCAGTTCTAAACTGAAGTCTCTCTCCTCTACTGCAACAGCTTCAATAAAATCTGTCTTGCCAAACAAATGTCCCATGCAAAATTTTCCTTTTGCAGCCTTCTATATCTATATAGTGAATAAATTAATAAATGAATGATGTGAAGTTGGAGAAGTGCTTATAAAGTTGTAAAAAGTATCCTGCTGGACTTTGAAATGCAGTGCTTTCACAAGTATATGGCTTGCTGTTCCCAAAGATTTCACCTCAAACTTGCTCTCATCGGCTTATGGAAAACATCTTTGCTAAATGCTGTGCCCAGTTGCTGAAATGGCTGATGTACCTTCAACGTAGGCTGCAGGAAGTGCTTGCATCTCACGTCTGTGAGACAGGGACATTTAGAAGCTGGAAATCTAAGAGACCTTTTGTCTTAGTCCATTTGGGCTGCTGTCACAGAATAACATAAAATGGATGACTTTATAAGCAAAAGTCATCCATTGGGAAGTCCAAGATCAAGGTGCTGGCTGATTTGGTGGGGCTGCTTCCTAGTCTATTGACAGCTGTCTTTGGCTGTGCACTCAGATGGTGTAAGGGGCGAGGGAACTCTCCAGGGGTCTCTTTTATGAGAGGATTAATCCCATTTCTGAGGACTCCCCCCTCATGACCTACTTACCTCCCAAAGGCTCCACCCACTCCTAACACGGTCCCCTTGGGAGTTAGGATTTTAACCTATGAATTTGGGGGGGGCACATTCAGCCCATAGCACCTTTCAACCTGCAAACCACACAGCAGTGTGCTCGGAGGAGCCCTTGGAGAGAAGCCAACGCAAGTGAGAGTGTGAAGGAGAATTCGATTGTCCTTCATTCCTCTGGCCTTGGTTACCACACTGACAACAATGAAGACCCAGTTGCGAAAGGACTTCGCTGCCTGGATAGAATGCATTTCAGCTGGTGGAAACTCCAGCTGTGGGTGTCGTGCCAGGCCGTGCTCTGTTCCAGCCGACCAGTTTTAGTTGAATAGAACCGTCGAGGGGGCCTCGTTGTCAAGCAGCGAGCACGCGCCTTAGCTGAGGCTGGGTGAACTGTTGCCAGGGATCGGTCAGTGTCGACAGGGAGAAGGCCTGGACAAGAAAAGGAAAAGGAAAGTGTTACTGTCGTGTAGTTTCTGTGGTGCCGAGGGGAGTTTCTGATGAGCAGTTGGGAGGCCGGGCTAGGAGGAGACGGCCCTGGGTCTTGGTCTCCTTTGGCCAACTAGAGAAGCTAATCATGGGCAGTGAGGCAGGTGGCAGGGTGTTCACTGCAGCCGCACTTGCAGCAGTGAAGAATGGAAAACAACCCCAAACAACCTAAATGTCTATCAGAGGAATGGCTGAGCCGTGGAGCACCATGTAGCCCTTCAAACAATGAGGTGGAGCCATTAGACAGGACGGTAGGTCCCATGGTAGACCCAATGCCCTTCTTTATAACATTAGCTTGTAATGCTCCTTGTACTGGCCTGAAATGAGATTCATGCATACACGTAAACCTACCACATACAAAATTAAAAATAAAATGTGTTCTATGAAGCTACCTGTAACATAAAAGAGAAATAAAAGGAAAGCAACTTGTAGTAAAATTGTATTTCACTCTATCAGTGCTTAGGAAGGAGAAGACTAAGAGACCTAATTCAGTAGTCATACGCTTGCCCCCATGCCTAGGGCCCCTGTGCTGATGCTGGGGGCTGTGTGGGCAGCTCAGTTACTGGGAGCAGCACTGCAGTTGTGATGAGATTTCTTTTAAAGTGGCGAGTAGTGCCTGCTAAAATCACGAACAAAACAAAATATACTTTCTCTGCAGTGCTAGGATGCAGAGCAGACTCTGGCTGGGTGGGGTCACAGAGGCATTGCAGGTTACTTGGCATCCACATTTCCAACATCTAGCGGTGGCGTTGCCCTTGGTAAGAACCTCAGGCTTCTGCACCTGCTCGTCGAACGGATGGAGAGACTGCTGTGCAGAGAGGGGAAGAGGCTTTTCTGTCGTTAAAGGCAGAATGGGAGCTAGCACCTGACACCCTTTCGATAGCACTTATTAATCGCCTCCTGGTTGCCTTCCACCTTACCACAGAGTCAGTAGGAAGACACTGCCCTAGGATAGGAGGCCAGGGTGTTGGTGGGTCCTAGCTCTGCCAGACCACTTAACCTCTCTGCACATCAGCTTTATTTCATTTTAAAATAATTTTTGAATAATTTTTTTTATTTCGAAGCTATTCCAAACTTACAGAAAAGATATAAATACAGTACAAACTTACAGAAAAGATATAAATACAGTACAGTGAGCCTTCCCCCACCCATTTCTCTGAACCATTTGAGCGTAAATTGCCAACCTGATGCCCTGTCAGCACAGAATATTTTAGTGTATGTATCCTACAAAAAAAGACATTCTCCTACAGAACCAAACCACAGCCATCAAAACCTGGAAATTCACATCGATATGCTACCACTCAATAATCCTCAGACCCTCACCCAGTTGTGCCACGTGTCTCAATGATGTCCTTTTAGCAAAAGGACCCAGTGCAGAATCACACGTTGCATCAAGGTGACGTGTCTTTTTAGTCTGCTGCAGTCTAAAGCAGTTTCTCTGTCTTTCCCTGGCTCCCGTGGCCTGCGTGTTTTTGATGAATCCAGGCCAGTTATTTTGTTAGTGCCCCCCATTCAGGGTTGGTCTGATGTTGGCATGATGAGATTGAAGAGATGCCTCTTTGATGAGATGGCTGCAGAAGTAAGGCCATGTTCTTTCCATTGACAGTTTTATTCTAAATGTGATCATAAGGAAAGCTGGGCTCATTTATTGTCCCCTCACCACGGCCAGCACTGGACGTAGTGCTTTACCCGGATAAGCTCCTTTAGTGCTCACGTGGGGTACATTCCATTGCAGTCACTGCTCCAGAGACGAGCACACAGTGGCCCAGAGAGGAGAAGTAACTTGCCCAGCTTAGGTAACAATCAGAGATGAACCAAGATTTGAACTCAGGTGTTCTAGCTTCACAGTTCCTGAACGTATTCGCTGTTGTCAAAGAGAACGAGAGTCAGATGCAGCTAAAATGGTAAAGACAGATTTAAATCAGAAACGGTTGCAGTTGGGAAAAATAGACTTTGGAGTAGAACCGAGCTCAATTCCAAATACAAGGACAGGTGCGGGTTTGTAGCCAAGGAGCAGAGTTAGAAAATTACTAAGTGAAGACATTGAGGGTCGAGAGATTGTTGCTAAACCAACCTAACAGGATTCTTGCTGAAGGAAGGCCAGGGTGATCAGATATCAAGGGTGGGGGCTTTTTGGTAAAACTGGGCTCTTCCGTCTGGGCAGGGACCTTCCTGGCACTGCAGGGGACTAGAAGGCAGGTCCTCCTCTCCCCCCATCTCCTCCCGTTGTCTCTCTCCAAGAGTGGTGGGGTCACTCCCCGCCCTGTGAGCTCTCCACGTGGCTTAACCTTTCTGTCTTCCGCTTTCTCGTCTGCAGTCAGGACTCCTGTCCTTCCACCTTGCTCGTGGTAGTGGTGGGGGGGTGGGTGGATTGAGACAACAGATGGAAAAAGGCTTTGCAAATTTCCCCGTGAAGGTAAAGGATCATAGGCTGCTGTTTTGGCTCACTCCCAGGCACAAGCCCATGAGGGAGTGTCCGCCACGTGAAGATGCAGTTAGTCACAGTCCCCGTGTGAGCAGACCAGTTGGTGGGGGCTGGCCGGGTTCAGGGAGGGTGATGCCAGGGAGGCTGTTGCCATGGTGACTTGGTGGTAGCCCTCCCCAGCCTCCCTAATCCCAACCCCTGCCGCCAGGTTTCCGAAGCGCTGCTTTCCTGCACATGGAAAAGCTGTTTCCACCTCTGTGAAACCTGGATTGTGTCTGACAGCTGGAACCCAGCCCCTCAGAAGACCCCAGAAGGTCCTCCATCTTGGGGAGCGGGGCTTGGGCTTCCTCGAGCTTGCGGGGTGAGCCTGGCTGCATCTGTGAGGATGTGCTGTGACCCAGAGCCAGCTGTGTGGAGTGACATGCGGCGAGTGCTCCTTTCTTTGTTTCTCTCTGATTTATCCCAGTTGTGTTCATAAAGGTGACTTGATTCTGTGGTCATTTTAAACAATGAGCGGCTCAGTCTTATTTGCCCCACAATTACAGCTCAGCTTCTGACTGTAATTGATGTTAGCCAGGCCGGGTAATGTTATATCTTGCAAAGATTGGCTCATTAATTGACTGTGGAGATGTCACCCACACACTGGAGGTATTAACAATCAGAGGCCTTCAGTAGTGCTGACTCAGCAACGGCAGGGCTGCAGATTTCTGTTGCTTCCTTCAGGATGAAATCCCAGCAGTGGGATTACTAGGTTATAGGGCACAGGTATCTGTGTGGGTCTTGATGTGTTCTGCTAAATATTTTCCCCAAATACTGTACCAGGTTTTAATGCCATTAACCATTTATGAATATGCTCTTTTCTCTACAATCCTACCAGCATTTGATTTATTAATTCCATTTTGGGGCGCTAATTTATAGGTATGAAATGGTACATTATTGCCTTCCTTTGCATTTGGGGGACTTGAGTGGTTTTAATTTGCATATCTTTGATTACTAATCTATTCTACATGTTGGTTTATTGTTTTTCCTCCCGTATATTGTCTGTTTATATTCTTGGCTCCTTTTGGCTGAGTCGTTTTTTTTTAGCAGCTTTATTGTCACTAAGGAGCCACACGGACATGAATAGACACAGTTCCCTGGCGACTAGAGAGCAGATAGCCTACCCGTATGGCCACACTGCTCACCCACTCAGGACTCTTCTGTGGGGCAAGGCAGGAAGGAGAGCAGCAGCTCATTTTAAGGGTGCCGCAGAGCTCAGCTGCATGCATTAAGGCCATTTCTGGAGGTCCTCTATTCGTTCATCTGAAAAAAAGAAGGAACAACCAGATCACCTCTGAGTTTGTTCCGTTTCCTCTAATCCTTAACTCTGGCGTCTCGGCAGGTGGGTGCAGAGGGGACGCAGAGATGAACGCAGCGTGATGCTGCCTCAGGTTTCTGATGATCACGGGGCTGGTGCCCCAGCCTCTCACTGCTGGCACGAGCTGCCATGCTGGTACCACGTACATGGCGCTGCTTGCAGGGGTGTTGGGGGCCCAGAGAACAGAGAGAGCCGTGTGAGCTACTGCGGTCTGGGGTGTAGAGGACAGTCCCAAAGAATGGGTAAGACTTAGCCAGATGGAGAGATGACAAGGGCTTGCTAGCTGGGGGGAGGCATCTTCCAAGCACTGGGGACAGGAACTTTTATGGTGTTTGTGGGACAGTGAGGCGTTGAATCAGGCTAGAGCACATGATTCCCACGGGAGCTGGGCCACTGTAGGCCAGGGAGGAAGAGTAGTCCCTGCTGTGAGGCATCTGGGCCAGGCCAGGGGGAGGATACCCCTGAGTGGGGCACAGAAGGCTTTCCAGTGGCGGGAGCATGCGATGACAGCGGGAGACATGAGGTGCACAGCTCTCCGGCGGGGCCCAGCGGAGGCTCCTGGCTTGTAGGTCCTGTATCGGGAGGTACTGGCTGCTGGGGCACTGTCAGGCTCTGTGAGTGGTCTGGGGCATGCTCTGCAGGCTTGTCCTGGTGGAGCCTGGAACTCCCTCAGTCCGGCCCCATATTCCTAGAAACAAAAGAGAGCAGGATGGAGTGAGAGGGACGTCAGATCTTCTTGTGCACGCTTATACTGGGTCTGTGGTTGTATGTTAATGGATCCCTATCTGTTGGGTACATCCCACAGAAAAGAAAGGCTAGGTAACATTTTTGTGCGTGTGGTAGTTTTTGGGTACTCGTTTACGAAGTAGATCCACAGAACTTAACGCTAAGACGAGACCACTCTAATCGTGCCATTTTCTGAGCATTTTCACCTCAGCTGTGTGAGCCTTGATTTTATGTACTGCCTGGTGTTTCTCTTGGAGGGTTTCTTGTGGGGAGGCCTCATCCCCTCAGTGGGACAGTAAGCTCTCTGAGGACAGGGCAATAATACCAGGGCCTGACCATAGGGTGAGGACACAGTAAGTGGCATGACACAGCTGGCACTTGATTCAGGACCACCTTGCGGGAATCACATCCTTCAGCTTCACTAAACTCCCGCGAGACTGGAAGCATGATGTGCCGGAATGGACCGTGAGCCAGGGAGCCTGGGTTCACATCCAGCTCTGCTGTCCTCTTGCTGTACAGCCTTGAGGTGGTCATGTTACTCTCCTGTGCCTCAGTTTCCTCAACTGTAAAATGAGGGGGCCATTGTAAAATGGGAGAAAGGATATATATTTCAGATTCTCATCCACGATCATGTTCTTTTACATGCTCATGTGACTTTCCAGGGACACAAATCCCAGCCCTGTGGCCAGACACACTGGAATGTCCTGGAGGATAGGGAAGCCCATCTTGTCCCCTCTGCACCCAGATCTTCTGCTCTGCCCCCATTCACAGATGCTCAGATGGCACCAGTCCAAGGCATTCTGTCCAAGAAGGGCCACGGACAGACCACTCTCTCCCATCTGATGCTGGAAATAGATCTTGATGATTTGGAAGGTTCAGAGTGTCCACATCCCCTGAGTGCCTTTCCATGATGGCCACATCCCACTACGGGAGTGGTGCGGAGCCCACAGAGCCCAAGCTGAAGCCACCTGGCACTCACTTCCTATGGAAAAGGGACAGTGAGAGCTCGGGGAGAGTTTGGGAGCCTCAGACCCATGCCGTGAAGTTGCTCTGTGATGCTGGGAGTGGCCCAAAGGAGAGGACTCCAGGCACAAGTCAGGTGGGGGTCTAGGGTGGGAATTTGGGACATCCTTCAGATGAACTCTTACTTTGCAAAGCGTCGTCCCATGAGAAAATAGCTCTTTCTAAAGCCAGTGACTTAGTGCAGTTTCTCCCACACAGATCTGGCAGTGCCGGGTCTTTATTATACACCATGGCAATAATCATCACCATGATAATAGCAACACTCCATTTGTTCAGTCTCTTAACTGGGAAATAAATAAGACAGCTGATCTAGTGTGAGCTACTCTCTAGTCTGTCTGCCCCATCATTGCTTCATAGCAATCACCGAGCCCCCTGGGCAGACGGCGCCCTGCCCAGCACTCGAGATATTAAATCCACCTACAAGCAGGTATAATGATGCTGACCCCGCGGGGATGTTCCAAGAATTAATTCCTGTGGGCTCTCCGTTCTGCTCTTCTCTGACACATTCAATCTTAGGAACCCACGAGTTGCTGACGTTTATACCGTGAATTAAGACATTTCTCTGTTGCCCCCGGAACTCTTCATTACGATCCCGAGTCAATCAATGGCAAGGAGGAATACTATTTATTAGTTTAAGTGGATGCTATTGAACTCTTCATTTAAGTGGCTTTTAATTCAGTGTTCTACTTGCTGTCCTCCGCTTTGCCCTCGCTCATACACATTTGCCCAGTAAAGCTCGGTGTGGGGCCACGCTGCTGCCTTTTATCATGATTTTGGGTTTTTGTCTGGAAAACAGTTTTCAGCTGAGAAGAGGCAAGACTCTCAGAGTGGGCAGAGAGGCCAGACTGGCAGACCTAGAACAGGCTTCACCGCTGTCTGCTGGGAGGAAGTGGGCGGTCTGGGAAGAGTGAGTCAAGACGGTGTTTCAGATAAGCTTCTGCAGCTAGTGTGGCCTTCACTGGTTTTGTGCTTTGGTTTTACCAACTTGAAGACTCCACTGCGGCTCTGCCACGGAGATATGAGTCACAGAGGTAGTAGGTGGGATGCATAAAACCTCTCGCTGACCAGAAGCAGGCTCTGACTGGCTCCCTCGTGGAGGCTGTGGCAGTCTGGCTTGACCTATTGCACACGCAGGAGTACCTGTGACATTATCACCGCATCAGAATAATTCACATATCACCCCAGAAGTTTCCTTGTGCTCCCACTCCTTCCTGTCCCCAGGGATGGGGGATGCTCTGGGACAGATCTGCTTTCTGCCACTAGAAATTATTTTCATTTTCAAGAATTTTATGTAATAGAATCACACAACATGTATTCTTTTTTATGTGGTTTCTCTCACTTAACATGATTATTTTGAGATTAATCCAAGTTATTAATCCATGTATGTATCAATAGTTTATTTCTATTGCTGAGTAGTGTTGCATGGTATGGATGTATTATGGTTGTTTATCCATTTGCCTGTTGGTGGACATTTGGGATGTTTGCAATTCTTGGCTATTACAAATTAAGTTGCTGTGAACATTTATGCATGAGTCTTTGTATGGACTTAGGCTTTCATTTCTCTTGGGCACGTAGGTAGGAGGGGAATGACTGAATTATGTGGTAGGTGTTATCTTTAACTTATTAAGAGGCTGCCTAACTGTTTTGCAAAGTAGTTGTACCATTTTCCACTTCCACCAGCAGCATATGAGAGTTCTGGTTATTTCGCATTCTCCTCGACATTTGGTATTCTTAGTCTTCTTAATTTTAGCCATTCTACTTGTTGTGTAGGGACATCTCATTGCGGTTTGAATTTGCATTTTCCTGCAACTAATGATGTTGAGAGTCTTTTCATGTGCTCACTTGCCATCCATATATCTTTTTTGGTAAAGTGTTCAGATCTTTTGCCTATTTGCTGGGAGATTGGTTGATTTCTCATTATTGAGTTTGGGAAGTTATGTATTCTGGATACAAGTTCTTTATCAGATATGTGAGTTGCAAATATTTCTTTGATCTGCAACTTGTCTTTTCATTCTCTTAACTGCACCTTGCAAGGACCAGAAATTCTAAATTTTGGTAAAGGCTGATTTTTCAATTGTTTTCTTTAATGGATAGATGCTTTTGATGTCATATCTAAGACATCTTTGTGTAACTCGAGGTCACAAAGATTTTTCTTCTATGTTTTTGTCTAGAAATTTTAGTTTTAGGTTTTATATTCAGGACAGTTATCTATTTTTAGTTAGTTTTTGTATCTGATACAAGTATATATCAACTTTTATTTTTTTGCATATGAATATCTAATTGTTCCAGCACAATTTGTTGAAAAGGCTATTCTTTTTCCACTGAATTACCTTTTACACTTTTGTCAGAAATCAGTTGTTTACAAATGGGTAGGTTTATGTTTATTTTTAGACTCTATTCTGTTTCATTGATCAGTTTTTCTATCTTTGTACCAATACCAAACTGTCTTGATTACTGTAGCTCTATGAGTCTTGAAATGAGGTAATGTCAGTTATGCAAATTAGTTCTTTTTCAAAGTTGTTTTGAGTATTCTAGGTCTTTTGTATTTTCATATGAACTTTAGAATTAGCTTGTCAATTTCAACAACAACAAAAAAGCTTGCTGGGAATTTGATTGGGATTGCATTGAATTTTTTGATCAATTTGGGGAGAATTGACATGTCAATAATCTTCCAACCCATGAACATGGTGTATCTCTCCATTTATTTAGATCTTTAATTTCTATAAGCAATGTTTTGTCGCTGTCAAAACAGATTTTGCTCATCTATTGTCATGTTTATCACTAAGCATTTCGTATAACATATCTTGATGCTATTGTAAGTAGTTACTGTTTTTTTAAATTCCAATTTTCAATTGTTTGTTGCTAGTATTAATATACAGAAATACAATTAGTATTTGTATATAGATCTTGTACCTTTCAAACTTGGTACAACTCTCTTATTTAATTCTAGTAGCTTTTTTGAAGATTTCATTGTATTTTCTACATAAACAATCATGTTGTCTGTGAATAAAGGCAGTTTTACTTCTACTCTAATCTGTATGGTTTTTTTTTCTTTTCTTTTTTTTATTGCACTTACTAGAACATTCAGGACATGTTGAATAGGAGTAGTGAGAGTAGATACCTTTGACTCATTTCTGATTTTAGGGGGAAACATTCAGTTGTTCACCATTAAGTATGATGTTAGGTATAGGTTGGCTTGTTTGTAGATGCCATTTAGTAGGCTGAGGAAGTTCTCTTCTATTCCAAATTTATTGACAGTTTTTTTTCCTTAATCAGAAACTGATATTAGATTTTATCATATGGTTTTTCTGCATCTATTCAGATGATCATATGGTTTTCTTTTTTAGTGTGTTAATATTGGTAGACTCACATTGATTTTCAAATGTTAAACTAACTTTGCAATCCTGAGATAGATACTACTGAGTAATGATATTTATTCTTTTTAAATATTTCTGAATTTTATTTGCTGAAATTTCATTTATAATTTCTGTATCTTGTTCATAAGGGATATTAAATCTATAATTTCTTTTCTTGTAATGTCTGATTTTGGTATCAGGGTAATGCTACCTCATAGAATGAATTGGGACGTATTCCCTTCTCTTCATTTTCTGGAAGAGTTTGTGTAGAATTGGTATAGTTTCTTTTTTAAATGGTAGAGTTCACCAGTGAGACCATCTGGGTTTGGAATTTTCTTTATGGGAAGGTTTTTAACTACAAATTTAATTACCTTAATAGTAGATGGCTATTAAAGTTATTTCTTTCTTTTTCAGTTTTTGCTTCAGGTTTTCCAAAGCTCCATTATTACAGAAAAGTTTTGTGTATAATAGTTTCCAATTGTAATGTCCTCCTCCTGATGAATTGATCCTTTTATCATTATAAAGTTAACTCTTTTTTTTCCTGGTAATATTTTTGCTCTGAAATCTACTTTGCCTGACATTAACGTAGCTACTCTAACTTTCTTTTGATTAGTGTTAGCATGGTATATATTTTTTGATCCTTTTATTTTCATCTATTTATCTCTTTATATGTAAAGTAGATTTCAGTTTATAGTTGGGTCTTCCTTTATTTAATCTAACAATCTCTGCCTATTAATTATAGTGATTATACCAATTAAGTTTAATGTGATTATTGATGTTTGGGTTTGAATCTATTATCTATTTGTTTTCTATTCATCTCATCTCTTCTTTGTTCCCTTTTTCCTTTTTCTGCCTTCCTTTGAGTTGAATATTTTTTATGGTTCCCTTTTATCGCTTTTGTTAACTTATTACCTGCAACTCTTTGTTTTGCTATTTTATTGGTTGCTTTCAGGTTTATAATATAAATCTTTAATGTCACAGTTTACTTTCAAATGATATTATACTCCTTCATGTGCAGTATACAAACTTTACAACAATACATTTCCATTTCTCCCCTCCTGACCTTTATGCTAATGTTCTCACACATTTTACTTTTACATATGCTATAAACCCCATGTGATATTTTGTATAAATAATTATGTTTTAAAATACAGATATAAATACCATTTCCACTGCTGTGATTGCTTTATATAGGTCCATATATCCACCTGGTATCATCTTCATTCTGCTTGAAGAATGTTCTTTAACATTTCTTGTAGCATGAGTCTGCTGGTTATGATTCTTTTTCCCCCAGCTTTTGTATGACTGAAAAAGTCTTTATTTCACCTTTGCTTTTGAAGGACATTTTCACTGTGCAGAAAATTCTAGGTTGACAGTTTTTTCTTTCAGTACTTTAAAGATATTCCTCCACTGTCTTTTTGCCCACATTATTTTTTATGAAAAATCTGTTGTAATCCTTATATTTGTTGTTCTGCATGTAAGGTGTCTTTTTTCCCCCTCTGGCTGCTTTTAAGATTTTGTCTTTATTATTGGTTTTGAACAATTTTATTATGATGTGTCTTTGTATAGTTTCTTAACATTTCTTGTGTTTCAGGTTTATTGAGCTTCTTAGAACTGTGGGTTTATAGCTGTTTTTATTTTAAATCAATTTTAGTAAATTTCTGGCTTTTTTTCTAGAGACAGAGTCTAGCTCTGTTGCCCCACCCAGCTAGAGTGCAGTGCCATCATCATAGCTCACTGCAATCTCGAACTCCTGGGCTCCAGCGATCCTCTTGCCTCAGTCTCCTAAGTAGCTGGGACTGCAAGTGCTTGCCACCACACCTGGCTAATTTTTCTATTTTTTGTAGAGATGGGGTCTTGCTCTTGCTCAGGCTGTTCTCAAACTCCTGATCTCAAGTAATCCTCCCGCCTTGGCTTCCCAGAGTTTTAGAATTATGGGCATGAGCCACCATGCCTGGCCTAGCTATTATTTTTTTAAATACTTTTTTCCCATCCTCCAACTCTCTTCTTGCCTTTAGAGACTTCAATTACACACATATTAAGCTTCCTGAAATTATCTCTATAGTGTACTGATTGCTTATATTTTTTTTATTCTTTTTTTTCTCTTTGAGTTTCTTTTTGGGTAACCTCTATGACTATGCATTCAAATTCCCTATTCTTTTTATAGGGGAGACGGAGGAAGATCTAATCTGCTATTAACTAGATTCTATCCAGTGTATTTTTCATCTGTCAAAAGGCAAAATTACAATAGATTTAAAGATCTTAATTAGCTTTTATTTGAGATTCTAGAATCAGACAACACCTCATTCTATAAAATAGAATATATTACTACTTGACATTGCGTCACACTCTCCATACAAGTTGTTCCAACTCACAATACCTTTACAGTGCACCGTTATCCCCATAATACTATCAGGAAATGGAAGCTCAGGAGAGTGAACAAACAAGCCACACAACTAAAATCAAATTTTAACCCCACAGTTGAATCCAAAGCCAGTAATGCCTTAAAATTCAGCCTCCCAGTTCTTCTGACTGATAATAAGTGCTCTTTTCAATTGTTTTTAAAAGTTTATTTGTTCTTTCATTAATTTATTCTCTTAACAAACATTGATTACCTTTTATACACACACAAACACACACACAAACACACACATCAGTTACACTATTAAGGGCTGGATAAAAATATGAGTGAGAACAAGAGTGTGGTCCCTACCTCCCAGGGTGCTTCCACTAGTATGAAAATTAGAAAAGAATACAAATAAATGCTATAGACTATTTGATATGCTATAAAAGATTTGTTAATTTTTTCAGACATTTTACTTTTGAAAATGTGTCAAGATTTTAGTTCAAGCAGGTCACAAGAAAAGAAGCTTAAGTGGGTTAATTCAGAGATTGTCTCCCACAGAAGAATTTTATAGGAAAACAGGATGATTAGGTAATCACCGTTAGACTGCATACAGTAAAAAAAGGCTTGTTTCAAGATCATTAGATCCTGACTGACAGTCAGCTGAGTGGGTGGGTATCTGGCTTCCCAGAAGAGGTCTTAATCTCATTAAAGTTTATCAGAAAATTGCTTAAGCATTTTATCAATGCTAATTTCTTCCCAGAAGGAGGTTGGGAATTACATCATGCAAAAAGGTTCTACCCCATACCAAGTTTGGGACTGTGTTTCCTTACTAGGTATGTGGACAAAATGCAGTGGAGCAGAGGAGAGATCACAGCGGACAACAGCAGCAACACTGCATATGGTTTGAGTGTGTGTTGTGCGGCAGTCCCTGTTCCCTTTGCCTGACAGATATTAACTCTTTAGTTCTCACACCGTGCATTGAGGTAGAGCAGCAGTCCGCAACCTTTTTGGCACAGGGACCAGTTTCATGGAAGACAATTTTTCCACAGACTTGAGGGAGTGGGGGCTGGTTTTGGGATGATTCAAGTGCATTACATTTATTGTGCAGTCAAATCTCTTTGCTAATGATAATCTGTATTTGCAGCTGCTCCCCAGCGCTAACATCAGTGCCTCAGCCCTGCCTCAGATCATCAGGCATTAGATTCTCATAAGGAGCGTGCAACCTAGATCCCTCTCATTTACAATTTACAGTAGGGTTCTATGAGAATCTAATGCCGCTGCTGACCTGACAGAAGGCGGAGCTTGTGCAGTGATGCGAGCGATGGGGAGCGGCTGTAAATACAGACGAAGGTTCGCTTGCTCACCTGCTGTTCACCTCCTGCCCTGTGCCTGGTTCCTAACAGGCCACAGACCCAGTACTGGTCCATGGCCTGGGGGTGGGGACCACAGAGGTACAGGCTTTTATTATCCCCATTTTTTCAGAAGAGGAAAGTGAGACACAGAAAGTTTAAATAGCTCAAAGTGTCACATCTGGGATGTCACGGAAAGGTCAGGAAGGTAGCATAAGGAAGGTTGGAGAATCTGGTCCCCAGATGGAGGAAGTCATTCTGCGCAGACTGGCCCCCACCCCCTTCTCTGCCAGAAAGCCATGCTCATCGTCAGGGGTGTGGAGGGTCTGGGTCAGTGAAACTACTTGTTCCCATGCCTGTGGCCGGGGCTGTCCTTTTGGGCTGGTCCTTGGCTTTAGAGGGTGGCTGACTCAAGTCCCAGCTGTGTTTCTAGACCTCGCATTCTGGTTTGGGCAGAACGGAGACCCCCTTCCACCTAGAAGCTTTCAGAGATATAAGCAAAGCTTCCAGCAAAACACATCAGCCCAGCTGGCCACCCACAGGTAGTGTGAGTAGTTTCTGGATCATTTTGGCTCTAGCCTGAGTGTTCCCTCTTATATGTTTGTTTATTTGTATGTTTGGCATATTTATGCCTTGCCTTTAAGCTCCACAGCAGAGGGAGTGTTAGAAGAGTCCTACTATTGCAATGTAAATAAAAGTAAAGATGATACCGTTTTACCAGGACGTGTCCAAATTGATAGTTGATGCAGTGTTACTTCAGGCACGGAAAGAGCCTTCCCGAATTGAGCCTGTTAGAAATTGCAGGAGATTCTGTGTGAAAATTGAAGAGAACATTTAAAATATAATATCTCTTATGTCACCTATAAATTCCACTAACCCCAATCCAACTGTTATATTATTTTTACATATTATCTCTTCTAAATGTTATACATGCTGGGAGTGTTGTCTGTGGTGCATACCTACTATTTTGTATTCTGCTTGTTTTCAATGACCAGTGGATCATAAACATTTTTCATGTTTCTGCATAATTATCATTTTAATGGCCACATAATATTCCATTGTGCAGAGGTACTGTAATTTATTAAACCATTCCCCTTAATGTTGGCCATTTATGTGTTTTCAGTTTGGGGCTTTTATAGATAACACTGCAGTGAGCATCTTCTTGCAAATAGCTTTTTGCTGCTGTTGAATTTCCATAGGAATAATTCCTAATAGAGAAATTACTGGTAAAGGATACCGACATGTATATGGCTCTTTCTCTATATTGCTGAATTGCTTTGCAAAAATATTATTTAATACAGTGTCATCACTCTGGAATGAATCTCCTAGTTTTATCTCAGCTTCAATAGCAGTTGGCAAAAACATTTTTTCCCTACTCTGACAGATAAAATGCCATCCCAATTTGTTTTAATTTACATTCCTTTGTTTACTAGTGAAGATTATTTCTCCATGTGTTTGTTTATATTGTATATAATTTTCTATGAATTATCTGTTCATTTATGTATTATGATCTTGGTGTTTTTCTTATAAATTTAAATAGACTCTTTATAGATGAATCATATTTATCCTGTTGATTCAAATATTTACCCTACTTTGTCCTTGTGTTTTTAGTTTTAATTTTCATTATAAAGAGGCTTTGTACTGTTATGTACAGGAATTGTCAATCTCTTAATCTGTGAATACTTTTTATTTTTCTGAATAAGAGAAAGTAATTCTTCTATGGATGTTTTGGGTGTTTTATATGCCTTTCCTTTATTCATTTATCCAACACAGAGTTACCTAGTGCCTTTTGTGGGTCAGATATCCTTCTAGGCTCCGAGGATCCAAAATTCCTGTCTTCTTGATTACATTCTAGTGAGAAGGAACAATAAGCAAAAACCTAACATATATGTCAGGTAGCAATACATCTTATAAAGAAAAAAATACAGCAGAGCCAGGCAGGGGCTAGAGAATGGCCAGGGAAAGATTTGGTGCTCAGGAAAGGCCACTCCCAAAGTGACATTTCAGATGGGGAAGGCAGGAAGGGTCACTGTCAGTGGGTTTCATTTGGGCAGAGACCTGAATGAGGTGACAGAGGGAACAGCAAGTGCAACGACCCTGAAGTGGGGACATACCTGGCATGTTGAGAAACAAGGAAAGGCATGTGTCTGCAGTGGAGCGAACGAGGTAGAGAACAGGAGAAAACAAAGCCGTCACCAGATGATTTGGGGCCAAGGACACTGGATTTAATCAGAGGGAGGTGGGAAGCCACTGAAGTTAGGAGAGCGTGAGACAGACATCTGATTCACAGTTTAACAGGATCACTAGATATTTTTACATTTGAATCAGTTTGGCTGATTTAATTTTCCAGGCATATAATCACATCATCTACAAGATATTTTTGTCTCTTCGTTTTCAATATTTATTCCCCTTAGGCTGTCTTTATCTCTTACTTTTTTTTGACAAGAACTTTCAAGACAATATTAAATACTTGTATTTTTATTAATGATTTCAATAACAGGGATAATAGTAGTCATCTTTGTATGTTCTGAATTTTGAGGATTATTAATTTAGTTTAAATATGGATACTCTATGATATTAACAAGAATTCTTTTTAATTCTAGCTCTTATATTTTTATTATGAATGTTGAATTCTATGAAATACCTTTTAAACATGCATTAAAATTATAAAATGCTTTTCCTATTTGGCATCTTGGTATGGTGTAGCGTATTAATAGAACCTCTTATATGAAGCAATACTTGTTTGCAACTCTAGGGTAAGCCTACTTTGTCATGCATAATTTTAATATATCATTCAATGCATCACTGTTCTTTCATGACTGTCCTATCTGTGCTCAGAGTCAGCTTACCTGGCCTTCTCTACTCATGACCTGTTCCTACCCTGACTGTGGTTCAGGGAACTCAGGAGCAGAGGTGGCCAGACAGAGGCCGGGGTGTGTCTGGGGGTTGGGGGGTATCTCAAAGCACCTGACAGTGATTTTGCCAGCATCACAATCTCAATTAAGATATGGTGCCTCATCCTTCCTCTTAATTTTAGTTTTAGTTTTTATCAAGATACACACATACACATAGTTTTAAGAATCAGATAGTTCAATAAAACTTATTACAAAAAATAGCCATCCTCCCCCAACCCTAGCTCATTTCCCATGTGCTAGAGACAACCACTTTTTCCTTTTGCAGCTGTTTTTTTTTAAATTTCTATTTTCTTATCTCTAAGTGACATGCTTATACAGCTATTTCTTATGTTTCTACTTTAAACATTATTATTTACTGACTTTTTCTTGCGGAAGATGATGATTTACCCTCCATCTACACCAGAAACATACTCCCCATATCCCATCCTTATATCATAATTGTGATTAGATTACTATCTAGTGTTTACAGTATACTGTTGTAAAGATGTACCTCAGTTACACCTGAGCTGTATGATTCCTTTCAGGCACAACTTTTTGTTTTCTGGAGTTAATAATTGTCTTGGTTTTTGTACATCCGTTTGTTTGCTTAGTTTTCTGTGTATTTATCATAAATTCAGTCCAGTACCCTTAACTAGATCAATACCTTCCGAATACTTTCAACTACATCAGGCGATCTCTCAGTTTCATCTCCTCGTTGAAATCTCTCTGGAGATTTCTGACCTGCTGCATTCTTGCCTGGTTGGTCTCTAGTGCACAGCTCCCAGCCTGGGATCAGTCTTCTCCAGCATTCTAAAGTTTCCCTTTTCACCTCTTCTTTGTGGATCTCCTGTTTACTGAATCTAACGTCTTTTCCTTCCTTGGTTTGCTCCCTCGTTTTGACAGAGCACATCCTCCAGCAGCTTCATGAGAAGAGGTGCTTGCGATGCTTGACACACTTCCTCCTCCCTCCCTCCATTCCTTTTTTTATTAAAAGGGATGGTTGCAGCTTCCTGCTGTTGCTAATCTATGGATGGCTTCATCATCCCTACTTGGTTTTTCAGCCCTCCTAACACTTTGATAACTAATCCCTGTATTAAATTCCCTCTGCGAAGCAACCTGGCATGGCTTTGTTTCTCTGCTCGGACCCTGACTGAAACAGGCTGTCTGGGCCAAACTTTCCAATCAGGGAACTGTCAGATTCTTGTTGCAAACAGGATAGAGTTGAAACCGTCTTATTTAACACCTTCAGAATCTGATCCCTCCTTAAATTTCTGTAGTCCACCGTCACTGTTCGCAGATCTCATCTGCTCTTCTGATTAGACTGGTCCCTTCCCTCCCACCTCCATCTCTTGCTCTAGGCAGATCTGCCTGTTGGAAGCCATGCCCTCCCCACTGTAACATTCTGTTCATATTTCAAGGTTCAATTCAAGTGTTATTTCTCCTATGAAGTCTTCCTCCAGCTTAAACAAAATCCTCAACTTCTCTTCCCTGAGGCTGGAGAAGGTTTTATGTGGTGCCTTTGTTGACATCGGGAACTGTAACTTTATCTATTTCCCTAGGGTTCATACATCTGTTCAACAAAGATTTATCAAGCCCCTCTCACGGGCAAAACCCTGTTCCAAATTCGTGAGGGTAAATATCATTTATGAGCTTACAAGGCTTCTGGACCAAAGTCCAGGCTTCTGGATTAACCAAGGTATGTATTAATATTAATTTAGATTGATTCATCAAAGTGCAGATTAATTTAGATTGATATCCTGCTAGAGTCTAGATAAACTTGGACCAGGGAATTAGAATTGGTTGGGAAGGATGGGAAAATATAGACCTCATTGTAGAGAGATTTAGTTGAGCTAACCGATAGATATGAAGACATTATCAGAATGCAATAAGAGAAACAAAAATTAAGAAAATAGCAGAAGCTAAGAGACAGGGAAGGCTGAGTAGGAAGGTCTAACATATGTCTGTTTCTTAAATGTAGATGAGTAGTGCGCATAAGAGAGAGGCAATCTTTAATGAGAAAATGGCTGAGGATTTTCCAGAATTGATGAAAAATAAAAATTCTCAGATTAGGAAAGTAAAATGAATCCCAAGAAGATAAATAAAAAGAAACACCCATTTAGAAACTTGAAAGTGAAATTGTATAATATTAAAGGTAGAAGATCTTAACTCAGCCAGGGAGGAAAGATGGATGTCCTACAAAGGACAAGAAAATTGGAAAAAAATAGCCAACTTCTCAGTAACAACCATGGCAGCCAGAAGACGTCTTCAAAATGCTGAATGGGGGAAAAGTATCAAATGAAAATTTCATATGAGTATAAATTATCAAGAAAGACATATTCAGACGAACAAAAACTCAGAGAGCTTGGACAGGAACACAGTCACCAAAGGAACTCTTAAAATATGTATTTAAGAAAGAAGGAAACTCATTGCAGAAGGAAGATCTAATATGCAATGGAGAACAAAAACCTTGGTAAGTAAATGGGTAAATATAAAAAAATTAATTTTATAAAAACAATAATACTGATTAATTATGGGATAAAAGAATGAGTTAGATCTAAAATTTAAATATACAACATAGAAGGAAATGAGCACAAGGTGTTCTACAATCCTTGATTTGATTAAGTGTTATTAGTTTTGGACTTCAAGTAAAATATTTATGTTAAAAACTTAAAAGTAAACACTAACATAATGGAAATGGAGTGTATGACTTGTAAAAGAGAAGAGGAAACTATAATTTAAAAACTTCAGTCCTTTCTAAAGAAGGTTGTAAATGAGAAAAAATAGTGGAAAAATGGTGAATCAAAAAGCACCATACAAAGTGGTAAAATAAATCCATATATTAGTAATTACAATAAATGTAAACAGGTTTATCCTACTAATTAGAAGACAGAGATTGGCCAGATTGGATTAACAAAATTTAATCTGTGTTTTTTCAGTTTATGAGACAGAAAAATTGGAAGTAAAAGAATGGAAAAGATATACTTTTGGCAAACACTAGCCAATAATAAACTAGTGTAGCTATAGTAATATCACAAAAATAAATTTTTGAAGCAAGAAATATTAGGTTCACAAGATAATAGACTTTTCACTTCTCCAGGAAGATACCAATTTTGAATTTATATGCACCTAATAAATTAGTTCAAAATATATAAAGGAAAAAAAGACAAGGAAAAATGAACAAACCCACCCTTATAAATAGGAGATTTAAATACACCTCTCTCAGCAATTAATAAATAAAATAGACCAAAAATCTAGTAAGCAAATGGAAAACTTGAAAAAAATCAATCAAGATGCTTAATGTAGTGGTCACATGTCCTTCTCAAGCACACATGAGCAATTGCTAAAACCAGCATTGTATGAGGTCCAAAGCAAGGCTTAATAGATCATGCAAAAGCAAGATGTGGGATGAGTGCATGGTGTGCCGCAATTTGTATCTTAGCAGGTAAACATGTACATCCATAGTACATATGTGTGCTTATATAGGCATAAAGTATCTCTGGAAGACTAAACAAGAAACCGATAATAGCAATTTCCTCTGGAGAAGAAGACTAGGGGTTAGGATTGGAAAGAAACCTATTTTTCATCATATATATGTAGTTCAATTTTTTCTGCTATCAGTGTGTTTTACTTTTTATTAAAGTCATAAATTAAATATATATTTAAGCAGCCACAAAAGAAATAGTTTAAGACAATAGAGATATTGTAAATCAACTTGCTGTCAATATGAAATGTTGCACTGTAAGCCACTGTAAGCTCAGAGAGAAGCCAGTCTGCTCATGGTCTAGTAGAGTTGCAGAAGACTTCAGGAGGAAGGGATTTTTTTTCTGGGTCTTGAAGTTCAGGTAGATGGAGATTGGAAGAGAAAGGGAGGGCGTTCTAGGTGCTTAAACCTCTGGAAGCAGCTCCACTGAGGCGCAAGAGTTGTGATCAGTGGCCCTGGAGATTGACATGTGGGGAAGGACTCTCCCTAACAAAGTTTGCTGTTGGAAGGGGTAGAGCGGAGGTAATGACTGATGTGAATCACACTGACCCAACCCCCCTACGGAGATGCCAACCCCAGCCTGGGAGGTTCTGAGGTGGAGCAAGGTTGGGATCTCATAAATGCATTTCTAGAACTTCTTGGTCTTTGACCTTTGCCACAGGCAACCTCTCCACCTCCCTGCAGTAGCTGAGATAATTTAGCCAAACATTTTCCTTTATTAAGGAAGCACAGATGAATAGGGGCCCTCTCCCAGAAACCATGAAGACCCATTTAAAAACAACATGGCTCTCAAGACCCGGACCTTGATTTTCAAAACTGCTATCAATTTGGCTTATGTTGTAGCTGGTTTTCTGAGTACAGATGAGTGTTTCACAAGTGTCCTTAACTGCTAGGAAGTACGGAGGAAGGCAGGTGGTGCCCGGCCTGCTAGAACAGGGATGGTACTGTGGGCAGTGAGATAGCACTGACTGATTCCAGCTCACCGGTCTTCCTGTTAGAGTAGCCACTTTATGGTCTTTGTATCTGAGCTTCCCTGCCTGGTATTCAAAGCCTCTTATAATGTAAATTCACTTCATCTTCAATCATTTTATTGTTCTGTAACAGAATGCCAGAGACTGGACAACATATAAAGAAAAGAAATTTATTTCTTATAGTCTAGAGGCTGGCCTGTCCAATATCAAGGTGCTGGCATCTGGTGAGGGCCTTCTTGCTGTGTTATCCCACGATGGAAGGCAGGGAGTGAAGGGAAGGGAGAGACAGAGAGAGAGAGAGAGAGAAAGAGAGAGAGAGAGAGAGAGAGAGACTCGTGTGTTATGAAACCACTCCCACAATAATGGCATGAGTCCATTCATGAGGGCGGGGCCCTTATGGCTCAGTCACCTCCCATTAGATCTCCCAGTTACATTGAGGGTTGTTTCCGATGCATGCTTTTTGGGGGACACAGTCAAACCATAGCACACCTCTCCCATTCAACATCCCTACTTCCGCCCACCTCAAAACCTGTCCTCTTACCATACGTTTCTCCACACTATTTGCAAAAACACTCAACCAGGGGTGGGTGTCGATGGTGGTACAGAGATGACAGGCCATTTACCTGCTCTCAATTAATTGGACATCTTAACTGGGGTACTAGGATAAAACTTATGAGATATATACATATGAAACCACTAAGAATAACTGGTTTATGAGCAGGAGAAATCATGGGAGAATGGAAAGTCTTACTGAATTATATAGGAGGCAAGAGACCTGAATTTTAGTTCCAGTTCGGCCACTGACTCACTATGTGTGTCTTTCAATTGCTGCAAAACTAATTACCTCAAAACTTCATGGCTTAAACCAGCAATCTATTATATCTCATGATTTTGTGGGTCAGGAATTTGGACAGATCTCAGCTGATGATCCTTCTGTTCCAGGTGACCTGGACTGAGGTCAGATCGGTGGTACTTAGCTGTCAGATGGGTTGGTCTAGAGGGGTCTAAGATGGTATCATTCACCAGTCTGGCATCTTGGCAGATGTGATAGTTTCCTAGTTTGCCTTAACAAAGTATCACAAACTGGGTGGCTTTAAAACAACAGCATATATTCTCTCATAGTTCTGGAGGCTCGAAGTCTGAAATCAAGGGGTTAGCAGGGCTATGCTCCCTCTCAAGGCTCTAGGGAAGAATCCTTCCTTGCCTCTTCTAGCTGCGGTGATCGCCATCATTCTTGGCCTTTCCTTGGCTGGTGGATGCACCACTCCAGTCCCTGCCTTCATCTTCCCCGGCCTTCTCCCCTGTGCGTCTCTGTCTCTGTGTACAGATTTTCCTCTTCCTATAAGGCTGCCAATCATATTGGATTTAGGGCCAACCCTAATCCAGTATGACCTCATCTTAACTTGATTATATTTGCAAAAACACTATTTCCCAACAAAGTCACTTTCAGTGGTTGCAGATGGACATGAATTTTGGAAGGACACTCTTCAGTCCGTTATAGCAGAGTCAGCCAGAAGCTTAGGCTGAGCATCTGCACGTGGTCTCTGCAGCGTGGGGATCTCAGGGTGGCTATACTTCTCAGGTGGTGAGTCAGGGTTCTCGGGAGAGGGTCCCAGGAGACCCACCTGAAAGCTGCAAGGATTCTTATGCAGTGGTCTCGGAAGTCACAGAATGTCATATCTGTCCCATTTCATTAGTCATGCAAATCACAAGGCCAGCCAATATTCGAGGGAAGGGGATTAACTCCAACTCTCGATGAAAGAAGTGTCCAAAATTTATGGCCATCTTCAACCTGCCACACTGTGTTCCGTGTACCATGGTAGATGTTTTCATACTTGTTTGAAAACATTTAACCCTCATAACCATCTGAGTCAGGTTATGCTCACTCTTCATGTGGGAAAACCAAGCCTCAGAGAGGTCAAGTAACTTGTTCAAAGCCACACAGCTAATGAACTATGGAGCTAGGATTTGACCAATGGCTATCTCATTCTAAAGTATGTTCCTTCCAGGACACCACCCTAGAAAGAAGAGAGCCAGTTCTTTGTTAGTACTCAAGATCTAGAACTGCTCCAGAAACTTTGGGATGGCATACACGTGAGCCTCTGTGCCCACACGATCACAGGCAGTCAGGGATTACGGTAACCACGACAATGGTAGGATTTCCTGCGACCCGACTTCTCTACCGGGAGCTACGTTGAACTGCTAAGCCCTCCCTCCTTTCCTCGGTCAGTAGTCCCAAGGGTCTCAGATGTGCTCATTGGTGCAGCAGTTGCCATCAACAGCTGTGACCACCTCTGCAGAGGCACTGGCTGCTATCCCTGGAGGAGAAGGCTGGACCATGAGCTTCGTCCCGTTGATCCTCCTGCATGTCAGGTCTCGTGTTTACCCTTCTCCTGGCAGCCTTTGTTCACTCTTCCTGTATGGCCTGAGTCCAGATGAGGTCGCTGCACAGGTGGGGCCCATAGAGGCAGGCACACCCCAGCGTGGCCGGGCCGAGGGCGCCATGCTGCTGTTCTGGGGCTGCCGCTCCTTGGATCATCAGTGGCTGCACAGCCCCACTCCTGGCGGCTCCCGTCCCTGCCACCATGTGGTGATATCTGGACCCCTCCCCCAACACACACACCCATCCCGTCATGGGTCTGGCATGTCCAGTTTAGTTCCCTTCACAGACACATTCCGAGTTCAAGTTATGGCCAAAAACCTGTCCTAGGTATGGGGGCAGCCCACGAGCCATCGCTCTGGGGAGTAGAAAGAACCTGTAAGCATCGTTTTAGTTCAGTGGCTTTATTTTGTAGGAGAAACTGAGGAACAGGAGGGAAAGGAGAAATACGTAGGTCTTCAGTCTGAGAGCCGTGTTTAATCCAGGGTCACCTCCCAGCCCCCTTGGTCCCTGTTGGGTTGCTCCGGTTGGGTTGGGGCAGACATTCTGCAAGCGCTGCTGAAACCAGCCAGCCAGGGCCCCCGGCCAGCGGGTGGGCAGTGCCGTGTGGGGAGAGGGCCGGCGATGAGACTTCCCAGCCTTCTTCAGGGGAGGCTGTTTGATGAGCCTGTGAGAAGGAATGTTGATTCCTGCACTTAGTTTCTCTTTATTGCTAATCTGCACAAAGAAACGTTAATGATTTTAATTATAGGGTTGGGTTAATACATCATGTAAATGATTTTATTTAGAAAATGCAAACTAATCCCCTTTGCAGCAAGGCTCTGCCTGAGGCCCTCCCACCTGCTTGCTGGGCAGGAGGTGGGGAGGCAGGGGGGGTGGTGGCTGCCTCCCTGGGGCCTCCCTGCTTCCTGGGAGGCAGAGCCTGCCAGGCAACCAGGAGACACATTCCCCCACCATGTGGAGGCCAGAAAGAAAGCCTCTTGGCCGCCCCTCAGCGCCCCACACCTGCGCTGCTCCTGGACCCAAAGCCCGTGCGGGAGACAGTCTTGAAGGCTGCCCGGCTCTTCAAGCCGTCCCCGTCCTTTCCTGCCTGTGCTTCGACAGTTCCCGCCAACGGAGCTGATTATTCCTCAATTTGTTCCAACCTGAAAATAAAGACAGATAAAGTGAAAATATTCTGGGAACAATGCCAAGCCAAAGGCATTAAATTATTAAGCGATCTCTATCTGAGTAATGGATTTATGCCCTTTAACAACTTTAAAAGAAATATAATGTTTTTCAATACCCTCTTTTAGGGAACTTCTTATAAATGAACTGTCCATTTTATTAGTATTAAAGGAAATGGGGATTGAATCGGAGCTTCTAGGGCGGGTGATTATCTGCAGATTTCTCCTTAGAGCTGGGAAAATTAACAACATGGAATAATCCACACATTTTTTTTTAAAGGGCACTTTACAAGATATTGTACAGTAAATTGGAAAATGTATAACGATCCATCAAGGTAAATCTTGGGAATAAAATAATTAGAAACCACACAACCATGGCCAGGGAAGATTAGAGCTAAAATTAGGCCCTGTGTGGCTGTGTTTTGAAGGTGCAGAGTGGGTGCTCCTGGTGGCACAGGCAGGAGGCTGGCAGGGCAGGCTCGGGCAGAGCGTCGGGGTCTTGGGGGAGTTGGCCGGGTGGGCATGCGTGGGCCGGGGAAGGGGTCTTGGCATTTTGATTAGATTTGAGGGGGATGAACCAGCCGTTTTGACTGGAATCTGGCGGACGCCTTGTTTTTCCTCCCCGTTTCCTGTGACCCTGGCTGTCTGCACCTCCAGCCTGGCACGGCCCTCCGTGCTTGTGTTTCCAGATGGTTCGAGGCTCTGTGGCTGCTGCTGGAGAGCCAGATGGATTCCTTTTGTGGGGGGAAGGGGAGGGAAGGGGAGACAAGTACCCTTGATGCTGAAGTCTGGAGTGTGTGTGTGAGGGGGGGCACCCACTTGCATGATGGGAGTGGTGGGGTGTGTGAGTATACAAGTGTGTGTGTGTGCGTGCATGCGTGCGTGCACGTGTGAGATGCCCTCTGAGCTCAAAGGCTTATGGTCTTCTGCTGACAGCCTCCTGACACCTGGCATCCAGGCCAGGGCTGGGGACAGGCAGGGGTGGCAACCACACTGCGCCAGGGCTGCTTCTCCCCTTCCTGCCACAGCCTCTGCCCTTGGTAGCCGCCCTCAGGCTAGCAGGTGGGGTGGGGAAGCGAGGGGGGGTCCTGCCAGGGAGGAGGAAGAGGCAGGTGTGAGGGAGGAAGAGGCCCTAGAGGACCTGACCTACCCTTTAGCAGCAAGGCCAGCAGTCCCATCACCTTCTCCCACACCAAGAACCCAGTGCCATCTGTGTCGGGCCGATGGCAACATCGTCCCAGCCAGAGTCAGCTCGGGAAGGGACCTGGCCTCAGGACTGGCCTTTAACAAAATCATCTGTGGTCAGAACCAGCAACCGGCCTTAGGTATCTTGCAGTCTATTTCTCCCGTGTGGCAAGTGAGGCCCACGCAGACGAAATGCACGGATGTGAGCGGAGTACTTGTTGGTCCTGTGCTTGCCTGCGGTTGTACTTTCTAGCCAGTCCTGCCTCCCAGCTCAGGAGCCGTGCCATTGAGAGCGCTTCCTGCCCATCCACCTTGCTTACTGGCAGCCTCTTTATTCAGGGAGAGGCTGGAAGCATCTTCGGGGTGGGGCTGGCCTCCCCAACGCCCTCTCATTTTGCTCACCTCGGCTGCTGGTGTCCATCCCTGTCTTCTAACTGCTGCACTGCAGAGCATCGGACCTTCCGTATGGAATTAGAAGTTATGCCCTTTAATGTACGCTTCGTCTCCACGGTTCCCTTGGACTGCTGCCCTCTTGCTCTGAGAGGGAGGGGGAGAAGAGAGGGCAGGGGAACCCCCCAAGTATGCAGAAATTATAATGCCTTCCAGACGGCCTATAATTTTTAATTTTTCCTAATTTGCCAATTTTCCCTTTTAGTTGCTAGAAAGCAAAGACTAGTCCAGCAATTTCCAATGAAAATTTTTGTGGTAAAGCAGGATTTAGTAAAACAAGACTCCTGTTTAATGAGGGCCTGAAAGAGCAAAACCCTAAGAGGTGGTCGGTTTATTCCCTGTTCCGGTTGGTCTTCAGGCTGTTGCAGTAATGACGGTGATAATGATAATACTAATAACAATCAAATACAATATGGACAGCCATTGACACTTTGGTCATTTGAAATTCCTGTGGCAAAGGTGAGACTAGGAGCAGACGGATGAAACCTGAAGATAACCCGGTGTTTGGTGGAGGCTGTTCCAGGTAGGACAGTGGGACGTCCTCTCCCTAGTGACTAGAGAACTGGCAAAAGGAAGCGGGTGGGTCAACCTGGCTCAGCCACAAACCCTCAGAAGTGCACCTGCCCAGAAGGATGGAGCGAGAATTCAACGGGCAGAGGTTTGTGCAGGTGCTGTCTGAACGGCCAGGCTGTAGCAGCAGCATTCCTGGTGGACACAGTAGCAGCTCTTTCCACTCTCACTGTAAACAGAATATGGTGGCCCTTAAGTTCTCGGATGCTTGTCCGACCCCTCCTGGCCCAGACAGCCTTGTTGGAGCACGGGCAGCTCTCCTTGGGGCTGGAGACAGAGGTGGAGTCGGGGGGTGATCTGCTTTAGGGCTGCAGAGTAGAGCACTCATTCCCAATCACTCTGTGGCCAGCTGGCTGAGGAGTCACTCTCAGTGAATATGTACCAGCTGCCCACAGAAAGGGAGGCCCCATGTGGCACCTGGAGGATGCAAAGGTGCGTGTCCTGCCTGTCTTACCCACGGGTGTTTGCAGTCCAGGTGGAGAGAGGAGTCATAAAATGCCTGGCTCCCAGGTCTCTCATTTTTAAAGGAGAGGGTTGTCCTTAAATGCCTCTGCAGTCCACCCCCTCCATCCCTACCACTATTTAAAGGCCTCAGCTCCTTAATAACGTAGCCTCTTGGTTGGTGTGTGTGACTGATCGTGACTGATTGTTCAGGACTAAGAGTTGGAAGAAGGTGAAAACTAAAATGGGAAGAGAGGGCAGCCGTTTGAGGCTGTCACTGCATGCCAGCCTGAGACGGAGGAGCTTAGGGGACACCTGGAGGTGTTTCCTGAATGGAGGGGATCTACCTATCTCAGTTATCTACTGCTGTGTAATAAGCAGCCTCAAAACTTAAGTGTTTGCTATTGTGTGGTCAGCAGTTGGGGCTGGGCTCGCTGACATGCCTGGACTCAGTTGGGGCAGTGTGAGAGGCCTGGGCTTCTCTCTTCATGTCTCTCTCATCTTGAAAGAAGCCAGCTGTGTTCCCTCACGTGGCAAAGGTGTTGTAAGGGGAAGAGAGCAGAAGCTGCAAGACTTTTTGAGCCTCAAGCTGAGAAGTTACGCAGACCCACTTCCTCTGCATTCGGTGAGGCCAGCCTGTATTCAGGTGCTGAAAACATGGACTCTACCCTCTGATGGGAGGAGCAGCAAAGTCACATTGCAAGGGGCGTGTGTATGTGGACAGAAGAAATTGTACAAACATGACAATCGGCCACACTACCCAAGGCCCACCTGCTTTTCCTATTGTCTATGATGCACTAGGCAGAGTTTTCGTGATCTTGGGTCACTGTGTTCATTCATTCTCTCCCCCTTCCTCTCCCTCTCTCTTCCTCTCCCTTTCCTCCTCCTTTCCCTTTCCCTCATTTACTTCCTCTCCCTCCCATTTCTAAACCTCTGATAAAGTTGGGTTAACCCATCAGATGACATAGATGATAATTATGGTGGGGTCTAGTGGTGGAAATAGATTGTGGGTGGGGAATGTTTATGCTCAGACATGCACGTGTGTGTAATAGAGCGAAGATATATGCACATACATAACAGACACTAAGCCACCTGGGTTCCCAGGACTGGAAAGAGAGGAATCAGAAATATTACGAAGGGAGTTTTGCAACCAGTGGATAAACTGATGTTTAACTGATAGTTTACTGATGGATAAACTTTAAGTCACCAAGATATTTGAGCAGTTGGATGGAAATGCATAGATATAAGAAAATAAAAGTAGCTGTGTGAGTTAATAGAGTTTGTAGAATCCAGTTTAATGATTTCATTATAGTTGCCCGTGCTCTGTGGAATACATTTGGGCTGTTAGCAGCTGTTATGGATTGGACATTCACTGTGTGCCAAGAGCTGTGCAAAATGTGTCATTTTATATACGTCATCTGTAGTGCGCAGCAACCCTGGATGGTAACTGTGATGCTCCCCGATTCATGGGTCGGGAGCAGGCCCTGGCAGGGTTAATTGACTTGCCTGTGGCTAGTAGGCAGTGGTGTTGGTGTTTGAAACTAGATCTGTCAGACAGAGCCCCTGATGTTAGCATGAATGTTCTAGAAAACTCCGTTCTTATCGTGGTTCGCTGTTAGTGAAGGACAGGGATGCTCTAGGGATCTGAAATGATATGTGGAGCTAAAGCCCCCAGGTCGTCTACTGCCTTGGTTGGCTTCCCCTCCCTCCTCTGCCTCCTGTCCCAAGACTTCCCACTGCTCCTTGGGCTGATGGCAGCTCTTCCCATTCTTTTAGTTCTCTTTAGTTTTATTTTATTTTATTTTATTTATTTATTTTTGAGACAGACTCTCACTCTATCGCCTGGGCTAGTGTGCCGTGGCGTCAGCCTGTCTCACAGCAACCTCAGACTCCTGGGCTCAGGCCATCCTCCTGCCTCAGCCTCTCAAGTAGCTGGGACTACAGACACTTGCCACCATACCTGGCTAATTTTTTTCTATTTTTAGTAGAGATGGGGTCTCGCTGTCCCTCAGGCTGGTCTGAAATTCCTGAGCTCAAGCAATCCTCCCGTCTCAACCTGCCAGAGTGCTAGGATTATAGGCGTGAGCTACCGTGCCCAGCCTTCTTTAGTTTTATTAATGAGATTTTGTGCGTTAAGGTTTCTTCGTTGGTTCTAGATTTGTGACATTCATGGATTTTTGTGTAGTTAATGGTTGAGGGTGCTGAACCTGTTGAGTAGGTGATGAGTAGGTTATGAGTATAAACACATGCAGACCCTGAATTACTTAGAAATTGTGTTCAGTTGCTAGTAACAGAGACCATAGACAGCAGTAACTTAAATAATTTCAAAATTTATTTGTTTTCTCATGTAAAGGAAGCCTATAGGTACACAGTTCAGGGCCAGCATGAAATATTTACAGTATCTGGGTCTTCTATCACTCTGTTCCACCATCCTTATCTTAGCATCTTTGTGGCACAAGATGGCTGCTGGAGTTCCAGCTATCACAAGGGCTTTTTAAAGATCCCAATCAAAAACTACTGCACACATCTTATTAGCCACTTCTATCTTCATGGTTGTCTGGAAAATGTAATTTTCCAGATAGGTAAGTCACCCAGGTTTCTAAGTTATAAGGAGAGAATGGCTATTAGGTAAGAAAACAGCAGCCTCTAAAACAGGTGCTCTTTCTAAGACTCACCTATTTGAGTGGGCTAGAGGAGAGATGTTATAGCTGCAGAACTTGATCTTAAAGGAGGATAAGAGATTTGCGCAAAGTCATGGTAGCAGAACTGGGACTAAGACGTGGAACTCTTGGCCACCTCTTTGTATGGCCAATGCATTGAAGAAGAAAGGTGGGACACCACCCCCACCCTCCACACGTGACACCCATGTGTGTGCACACATGTGACCATGTCTTCAAAGAGAAAGCCCATTGCAAGGTGCTCAAGTAGGAGAAATATTCTAGATCCCGTGAGGTTTCCCTCTCTGCAACCCCACTTCCTGTGAAGGCCAGTTAATCAGCTATCTCTGTTAAACATGTGCAGTCTGTTAGCTGCTGGCTGGAGGGTGGGAGAGCCGGGGAGCTGGGGGCCTCAGCCCTCAGGTTTCTAGGATATGCCTGTGATGCTTGGAATAGAGGTGTTGGTGGGGAAGGGCCTCACCTCTATCCTGACAACTCTGTCTTTATTTGGGGGACTTTACTGGGACAAAGCTTGTCCCCTATAGGTCGGGAACCAGGTCCCCCAAGCTCCTGGGGCTCCAGGTTGACCTGGCCCCACACCTGGCTTGTCCCCTCCCTTCCTCTGCCAGCCCCCGTGTAAAACTGTCCCCAGCCCTTCCCTAAGGAAGCTGGGGAGCTCTTTGTGCGAGGCGAGGCGCACTGTGTAATTACATGCAGTTACTGGGCTGCGATCCTGCTGTTAATTTAGACTTCAGGATTTATCAGTGTTTCTTTTTTTTTTTTTAATGTCACTGGCTCTAAGCCTAGGCCTAGGGGTTGCTATCTCAGAATGCATCTCAGGGCTACCCAGCCCCAGGGGTAGGGACTCCTGCACCTGGATGATCTAGCTCCCCCTCTGCCCCCTCCCCTCCCTTGCAGATTTCTTGCTGCTTCCTCGGAGTTCCTTTGGGTTCAGAGTACAGGAGGCAAGGGTTCCAGTGCTGCTGGCCTGCTGGAGTGATGAGAAACCTGAAGGAGACGCTTCCTCATGCCCCCGAGAAGGGAACTGCTTATAAATTGTGATAATGGTCCCATATCGATCACAGATACACACATTAAAACAGGAATAGTCCCTCATGCTCTGTGTCTATGAGGGAAGGCTCTCACTTTCCTTCCCGAAACATGGTGTGATTGATGGGAATTGCCCAGGGGCAGGTGTCTAGGACCCCAGAGGGTGTCTAGGACCGGCTTTGGGAGGCTGCGGGCACGTCCCCAGCTTCCATGAGCCTTAATTTTCTCACTGGATGAATAGGGATGAGACCACTACTACCTGCCTTAAAAGACAGGACATGAAATGCTTCCTAAACGTGGAGGACCACTGCATAAATACTCTTCTACTCGCCACACAAGGCTATTGTTCCTCACATGCTCTCTTCTCCTTGGTCACAGTCCCTCAGTGCACAAGCATCTCATGTGGCGTGAGTGTTAGCTAAGCTCCAGGACAGCCAGGATGGAGCTGGCGCAGGGCAGAGAGCAGACCTTAGCTGTGCCGTTTCACACGGGGCTTGAGCAGAGTCCAGGTTCACAGGATGCTTGTTAGAGGCAAGAGTGTGGGGGTTGGAAGGAGTGTGGGGGGATGCAAGGGGCAGGTCAGGAGGGACACTAGGGATGGCATAGAGGGCAGACTAGGGACGGTATACAGGGTCAAGGGCAGTGACTGACCTTTCCGTGCCTCTGTCTTCTTCCGTGAACAATTTTTCTTCACCGGGCTCTTCCGATGGCTAAATGAGTAAACACATGGAAAACGCTTAGTAAAGTACTTGGCACTTAATGAATTTTACCTGTCATTATGTCTGTCTTGGTTTTACTTATTTATTTTCCCACACAGTTAGGCGGAGACCCCCTCTGTCTGCATTAAGACTGGACTGTGTGTAGAAGCCTGCAATTGGCATTCTGGGTGCGTGGCATCTCAGGCCAGCATTTACGTGGAAATTTAAGCTCTGTAGTCTGGGGCCTTGGTAGTTCCGATTCCCAGTTATGTCCCCTCCCCCAGCACAGCGCCTGCGCTCAGCGGAGATGGAGGGGGGATGTGAATGTACTTAATGTCACTGCACTGTACACTTACAAATGATTAAAAGGGTACATTTTTATGTTGTATATATTTTACCAAATTGACTTGGAGGAAAAGAAGCAAGCAGACTGTGCCGTGGCACCAAGGAGCACACAGTGGCCCCTGAGCGGCGCCCGCACGAGATGCCCGCTCTCACCGCAGGACGGGCCGCTGCGTGTCCAAGCACCTTTTGACTCACCTGGTCCTTGGTTTACCACACACGTCGTCACAGCTGTGCATCTGGAGGCCATTTTTCATGCCAGCCCCACATTTGGACAGCTCCATGGAACCACCCACACGTGGGAGCTCCGCCGGGAGAGGCGCTTCTGTGCTCTCACGTCACCCGTTCACCAGCTCTCTTCTTACTTTAGTGCCAGTTCCCATCCCTGTCCAAATTGTCCAGCATGTTCTTTGGCCCAGTGAAGTCGCTGCGTTTAGGTCAGAACAGGCAGAACCAGCACCCAGAGAAGAGGTTCCTCAATTTGGATAAAGCACATTCATTTTGTGCCCTGTTCTTACCGTTGTCCAAAATGTAGCTGCTTGCTTTTCGGATTTGACCTAGGTGAAGGTGTTAGCTTCACTTACGTCAAGAGTAATGAGATGCCAACGAATGCGACGTGTTCTGAGAACATATGCGTGTTATCAAGAGGCATCCAGTAGGAGTCACTTTGTCTCCAGTGCACACAGGAGAAGACAGCGAAGATGGTAAGGCCCAGGGCAAGAGTGGGTTTGGTGCAAGCTTAGGGCACTCTGGTTGTAATCGTGAAAACATCGACTCACAAGTGACTAGGGCCATCACTAAATGTTCTTCTGCAGCAAGCTGTCCTGGTCCGGTTAATTTCCTGACACTGGGTAGTTTGGGGATGGAAGAACCAAAGTAAAGATACCTGTTAGTCAGAAACAAAGCTCAGGTGATTGAGAGGGTTAAGCAAGAGCAGGCTTTAGGACCCTGTCCAGGGCCTGAAGCCACCCTGGCCGGCATTCTGCTCCTCCAACACGCCAACTTCATTCCTTCCAAAAGGTCCATGCACCGGCTTGGCCCCTGGAACAAGGAGCCAGGCAAGCGTGGGAGCCGGAGGAATTGCAGAACGGGTTCTCTCGTTGGCCTTCTGCTAGAGGAAAGGCTCTCCCTTTGTGTCTGAGCCAGCCCTGGCACACAGCCGGAGTTGGGTTTGAGGGGCTTTGTAGCCCCCACACATGATGATGGCCCAGCCTGAGGGCTCAAAGAGGAGGGTTTCAGCATCTCTTGAACTCGACTTATACCCTCCAGCCCAATCCTCCCTTGTCTGGGATGGGCACTCTCTCTGCTGTGACCTGCCATTCTTGCTGTACCAGCCACTCAGCAATGAATCATAAAATAACTTGTTCCATCACTTCTCTTGGCTTGGATTTTTTAAATTAATAAACTTTATTTTTATAGCAATTTTAGGTTAACAGCAAAATTGAGTGGAAAGTACAGAGAGTTCCTTATACCCCCAGCTACTTGGTATTTAACCCAGATGGATTTACCCTGTCCATCACGTGGGCTGAGAATTTACCCACGCACAGCCTCCCCGCCATCAGCATCCTGCATCAGAGTGGTCCATTTGTCCCGACTGAAGCAGCTACACTGACACGTCATCACCACCCCAAGTCCAGAGTTTACATCAGGGTTCACTGCTGTTGCTGTGCATTCTGTGGGTGTTGACTAATGTCTAATGACACGAATCCACCATTGTAGTACCATACAGAGTACTGTCACTACCCGAAACATCCTCTGTGCCTGTTCATCCTTCCCTCTGCACTCGGCCCTGGCAACCACTAATCATTTTACTGTCTCCTAGGCTTGTCTTTTCCAGAGTGTTATGTGGTTGGGATCATACAACATGCAACCTTTTTCAGACCAGTTTCTTTCACTTAGTAATATGCATTTAAATTTCCTCCATGTCTCTTCATTACTTTTTAGTATCGTCTGTATGTACCATAGTTTACTTATCCATTCACCTACTAAAGGACATGGTTCTTCCAAGTTTGGGCAGTTATTAATAAAGCTGCTATAAACATTCATGTACAGGTTTTTGTGTAGACATAAGTTTTTAATTCATTTGGGTAAATACCAAGCAGCTGGATGATATGGTAAGAGTATGTTTAATTTTGTAAGGGGCTGCCAAACTCTCTTCCAAAGTGGCTGTGCCATTTTGCATTCTCACCGGCAATGGATGAGAGTTTTTGTTGTTCCACATTCTCGCCAGCACTTGGTGTTGTCAGTGTTTGGATTTTGGCCATTCTAATAGGTGTGCAGTGATATTTCATTGTCATTTTAATTTACAATTCTCCCATGACATAAGATGCAAAACATCTTTTCATATGCTTACGTGCCATCTGCATATCTTCCTTGGTGAGGCGTCTGTTCAGGTCTTTTGTCCATTTTTAATCAAATTGTTTATTTCTTATTGTTGAGTTTTAAGAGTTCTTTGTATATTTCGATACCAGGTCTTTATCAGATATATTTTTTGCAAGTATTTCTCTCAGTCTGTGACTTTTCTTCCACTCTTTTGACATTGTCTTTGCCAGAGCTAAAGTTCTTCATTTTAAGGAAGTCCGGCTTGTCAATTTTTTCTTCCATGGATTGTGCCTTTGGTGTTGTTTCTAAAATGTCATCATCATACCTAAGGTCATTTAGGTTTTCTCCTATGTTATCTTCTAGGAGTTTTATAGTTTTGCACTTTACATTTAGATCTATGATCTATTTGAGTTATTTTTTGTGAAAATGTGAGGTCCGTATCTAGATTAATGTTTTGCATGTGAATGTACAGTTGTCCTAACGCCATTTATTGAAAAGATAATCTTTGCTCCATTGTATTGCCTTTGCCCCTTTGTCAGAGAGCAGTTGACTGTATTTATGTGGGTTTATTTCTGGGCTCTCTATTCCGTTCCATTGATCTATTTGTCTGTTCTTTCACCAATACCACACTGCCTTGATTAGTGTAACTTTATAGGAAGCCTTGAAGTCAAGTGGTGTCATTCCTCTGAGCACCTTGTTTTCTTCATCAATATTGAGTTGGCTATTCTGCATCTTTTGCCTCTCCATATAAACTATATGGATTTTAAAAAAAAAAAAAGTTTAATTGATTATAATTCAGATATCAGGCAATTCACCCATTTAAAGCATATCACTTAATGGTTTTTTAGTATTATACATTCACAGAGTTGTGTAACCATCTCCACTATCTAATTCCAGAACATTTTTATCACCCCAGGAAGATACTTCATACCCATTAGCAGTCACTCCCTATTCTCCCCTCCCTCCAGGCCATGACAACCACTTAATTTACTTTTTGTCTCTGTAGATTTGCCTATTGTGGACATTTCATATGATATGTGGTCTTTTGTACCTGGCTTCTTTTACTTTGCATAATGTTTTCAAGGTTCATCTATGTTGTAGCATGTATCAGAACTTCATTCCTTTTTATAGCTGAATAATATTCTATTGTGTGGACAGACCACATTTCATTTATTCATTCATCCATTCATTAATTGATGGACTTTTTTCCCCACTTTTGGCTATTTTGAATAATGCTGCCATGAATGCTCATGTATAAGCTTACGTGTGGACATATATTTTCATTTCTTTTGAGTATCTATCTGGGAATGGAATTTCTGGACCATTGATGGTAACTCTATATTTAACCTTTTAAGTCACCGCCAGACTGTTTTCCCAAGTGCTTATGCCAGTTTACATTTCTGCCAGCAGCATGCAAAAGCTATAATTTCTCCACATCCTTGCCCACACTTGTTCTTAGCTGACTCTGATTTTAGTCATTCTGATGGGTGTATATTCTCATTATGGTTTTCACTTATATTTCCATGGTGGCTAATGATATTCAGCATCTTTCCATGTGCTTATTGGCCATTTCTATATCTTCTTTGGAGATACGTCTGTTCAGATCCTTTGACCATGTTTTAAAAATCAAGTTGTCTTTTTAGTTTTGAGTTCTATGAAAAAATCAAGTTGTCTTTTTAGTTTTGAGTTCTATGAACTCTTTATACATTCTAGACACAAGTCCTTTATCTGGTATGTGATTTACAAATATTTTCTCCCATTCTGTGGGTTGCTTTTCACTTTCTTGATGGTGTCCATTAAAACGTCAAAGTTTTTTAAGTTTTGATGAAGTACAATTTATTTTCTCTTTTGTCACTTATGCTTTTGGTATCATATGACTCGGATTTTTAAATGAATTTTATTGTTAACTTTTTGGTAACTTTGTGTCTTGCTAGCTCAACTAAATTTTAAGTTTTCCAAGGGCAGAGTTCATGTGACGTTCGTTGTAGTGTCTGCGCCAGAGTCCGAACTTGTCGGCTTGATTTGGGGCTGACTCGTACCTGCATCAGGATGCAGACACCGTGTCACAGAGGTTCCCAGACATCCCTGCTTCTTAGGGCTCTCTGGACTTGCACGTTCCCATTTTGAGCCCGGGGATTGAGTAACAGGTGCCAGCACAGAGCATCCATCACCCCCTCAGCATTGGAGAGGTTTAAACGATATTGTACTGGCTGAGACCGCTTCTCTCTCATGCTCGCTCCGTAATATCCATTTCTCTATAAATATATCCAGGGGAATATTTTCTATTTTGCCTTATGGGCAACAGCTGCTGTTTTTGCCAGACTGTCATCTATTTAGTTGTTACTTTTTCGACTTTATTTTTAAACAGTATAACATGCAGTACAGCAACACTGAGCACGGGACAGATGGAGAGAAAATCCAAATAACACACTTCCAGAGCCACCTAATATAAGTGACTGGGGTAGGGTGGGGGAACGAAACCAGATTGCCGAGTTGCCAAAACAAACAAATATCAATAAATCACAAATTAAGTGGGGAAAGGAGGAGCAAATAACGAAGTGGCACACCTGAGCCATGCTTCTGCCACTGAGAGTCTGAGATGTTGGGAAGGGGCGTTGGGCTGAAGTTGACAGGGGCTTCCCGATCAGGCCAAGGGGCGCATCTGTGGCGGAGGTGGGAAGAAATGCCGACGGCCCTCCTGAGGCAGGCGATGCTGTCCACGTTCAGTGGGTGGAAACCCTAAGGAGCCGGCAGAGGTTAAATGGTACATAAAGCAACATCTCTCTTATCTGGGTAAGGATCCAGGCTCTGTGCCAAGGAAGATATTTCCCCCTTTTCTCTCCTGGGGCATAAGTAGAAGTTAGAAATGAATTTGCAGATCCGGGTTTTTAACAAAGAAGAAAAGAAAACTCATTTTCTGATTTCCTTTAGAGCAGCCAAGCACCTGATGCAACCCAGGGTGGGGGACAGAGGCCTCTGCAGGCCCAGTGACTGTATGTGTGCAGTGTCCCCATGAGGCAGCTGAACTTCCTACCTACACCCAAAAGCGTGGGGACCACTTGTGTATGTTTGCTGTTTCAAAGAAGCAGGATAGGTGCTGGTAAAAGGTGCCTTTTTATCCTTGGTGCTAACCCTTGATGCACTAACCTGTTTACTGGAATTCCTGCTCTGCCCCCCAAGGCTCCTGGACATGGGGATGGCCACCAAGGCCAGCTCTTGGCCCTCGTCGTGTCTTGCATGGTGTTGCCGTATCCTCTTCTGTCTTCTGATTGAAGCCCTGTCCTCCGCTCTTTGGTAAAGCACCCAAATCTTAAATGTACAGCTTGATGAATTTTTACATAGTTAAGCACACTCGTAATCATTCTAGAATGTTCCCAGCACTCTGGATAGCTTCCCTCTTGTGAACTTCCAGTGAGACCCCCTCAAGAATAACCACTATCCTGACGTCCATCATTGTACAATAGTTTTGCTGTTTTGACCTTCATATACGTGGAATCATGCCATAGTCCCTCCTTTTGTATTTCACTTGACGATGTCTCTGCGAGATTTATCCACGTTGTAGAGTATGCCAGAAATTCATCCTTTTTATGTTGCTATATAGTATTTGTGGTGTGACCATAGCATAATTTATTAATATTTTACCCAATCTATTGTTGTTGATGGCCATTTGAGTCATTTCTAGTTTGATACTATGTGTTAAAAAGCTTCTGTGAGTACTCTTCTTGATGTTTTTTGGTGTACATAAATATCTTTTCTTTGGGTTGTATACCTAAGAGTGGACTTGCTCGGTTACATGGTATATGTATGTTTAGCTTTAATAGGTATTATCAAACACTCTTTCGAAACAATTATATAGATTTACATTTCTACTACCAATAATTTAAGAGAGTTCCAGTTGCTACACGTCTTCACCAACACTTGGTGTTTTATTTTAGCCATTCTGGTGGGTGTAGTGATGTGTCACTGTGTTGTCATTTTGCCTTTGCATGATCTTATATGTTTATTGGCCATTTTGATATCCTCTTTTGTGATGTGCCTATTCAAATACCTTCCCATTTGTTACCTGGTAAGTCTGTCTTTTTCTTTATTGTTAGTAATTCTTTGTGTATTCTGGATATGAGACCTCTGTCATTTGTCTTCTCTCTCTCCACAGCTTGGCTTTTTACTCTCTTAATGGTGTCTTTTGATTAACAGAAGTTTTAAATTTTAATAAGTTCCCATTTATCAGTCTTTGCATTTATGGTTAGTGTTTTTTCTGTCCTGTTTAAGGAACTTCTTTGCTGACCCATGGTCTTAAAGTTATATTCTCCAATGTTTTCTTTTAGCAACCTTATTTTCTTATCTTTCATGTTGAGATCTGTGATCCATCTCAAATTAGTTTTTCTTTAGTGTGAAGTAGAGGTCAACATTTATTTTTTAATACAGGTATCTGGTTAACTTAGCATCAGTTATTGTAAACACCATTCTTTCCCAACTGAAGTGCAGTGGAACATTTGTCCTAAGTGACCGTATATGAATGTGTCTGTTTCTAGACTTTATTCTGTTCCATTGGCCTCTTTGTCTATACTTGAACCTATACCACTGTGCCTATTACTGTAGCTTTATAGGAGAAGTCTTGATATTATCTGGTAGTGCAATTTCTCCAACTTTGTTCTTTTTCATTGTTGCCTTGGCCATTCTGGGTCTTTTGCATTTCCATATAATTTTCAAATCACTTGTCAGTTTCCACACACGTATACTGAAGCACATGTGCACAAATCTGCTGTGGTTTTGATTGGACGTGCATCAAATCTCTAGATCAAATGGAGAAAACAGACATCTTAGCATTGATTCTTTTAATCCATGAACATAGTACCTCCACTTATTTAAGTCTTTGATTTCTCTCAACATTGTTTTGTGCTTCTCAGTGTAGAGTTTGTGCCCATATTTCATTGTATTTACTTCTTAGGTATTTAATTTTTTAATGCTATTAGAAGTAGTATTTAAAAAATTTTGTCTTCCATGTGTTTGTCACTAGTCTATAGAAAATATGATTGATTTGTGATTATCGACCTTGTTCTAGCAACCTTGCTAGATTCATTTATTTTTTTTTTAGTCTTGTCTTAACCAAACTGTAAGCTAACTGGGGGGATACACTCCCCTAACCCTTTCTTCAGAATGATAGGCCTCAATAAATACTCACTGGCTGTTCTGAAAATCTTCCTGGAGCAAAGGGAGGGTAGAAAGTGATGTCCTGGGGGCCCTGCGGACCCCTGATCATTGGTCCCTAGGCAGGTATAACCCCCCCGAGGTTGCTCCCCTCCCCACCCCCAAGCTGGGCTGCTTTTTTATTGTTTATAGTCCTTTGCCACCGTTAAGATGAGTGCTTACTTCTTTGCTTAGTGGCCAAGGGAAGTCAGGCAGCAGGCCAAATGAAAATTGCCAGTGGGCCCAAAGGAGACTAAATTTACACACTGTCTCTGTCCCTCTGCGGATCTTGGCTGGGTTTGCGTGGGAGGCTCTGGCGTAGGCTGCAGGTGTATGGCTGGGTTGTGTTGGAGAGAAGGATGGAACTGAGACTGAGGAGTGGGTCTGTAGAGGTAATTTTAGGCCATGGAACACATAACACAAGCACTTGCCAATATTTTCCAAGGTCCTAGTCTGGGTAACCCCTCTGCTGGGTCCTCACGGGGGAAACAGTGAGGCCTGCGCCATGGGCCTTGCCCTCCAGGAATTGTGCTCTAGATAAGGAGGCAAAGCGCAGGCTGCATGAAGAGAGGGATCCCTAAGCGAGAGTTTAAGTTCTGGCTCTGTCGCCAATGAGCTCGAAGCCTTTCGACATGTTTTCCCATCCCTCGTGGGCCTTGTCTCTGGCGAAATCCTAAGGCGGATCAGTTGTCCTCTAGGTCCCTCCCGCTCTGAGGCTCCACCTTAGAAGTGGTCCCGAAGGCCAGGCAAGATGTGGACACAGTAAGAGCAGTGAGCATCTAGCTGGAAATATCGGCGCGGGATGGGGTGGGAGGGTTTGTGGACGAGGCGCGTCTCGAGTGGGAGAGTAGATGTGGGGAGAGTTGGGTGGGTCGAGGGGAGCAGGCCAGCCCCCCAGCGTGTCTGCTGTCTTTGTGAGGACCCTCTCTGGGCCCCTCCTCTCCATCTCCTGCCACCACAGCCAGTGTGACCTAGGGGAGTGGCCTCGGCATATAAATCCAAGGTGGAAAGAATGCGGTAGAGAGGTGGGCACTGCAGAGAGAAGGGGTGTGGGCCGTGAGGGGAGGCTCCCCACTGGCCAGCGTGCAAGGGAGGCTGCACACTGTGGTTGATAAATTGCGCCACCTGGTTTGGGCTCAGGGACCCATGCAGAATGGTCTGGCCGGGTGGAAAAATCCCCAGAGAAATCATGAGTAGAGGAGACACCCCACCTTCAGAGGTCCCCTCCTCTCAACTCCATAGTGCAACCACCTGGGGATCGGCCTGCATTCATTTACCTTTCAGCAAGCACCTCTCCTGTGCCAGGCTCTGGGCTGGGTGCTGGGGACATAAACACGAGTGAGATACAGCTCCCGCCTTCGGGAATTAGTGACGAAGTGGTGGGATAGGTGCTCCGCTGGAGCTCAGCATGAGACCACCGGACCCCCAGCTCAGGTATGGGCGGGGGTGGGCCTATGCGTCAGCTTCTGATGGGAGGAAGGTGGCATCCAAAGGCTCAACCTGAGCGGGTCACAGAGAAACGAAGCCACCCAAAGACGGCTCCATGGAGCCACTGCCCTGTTGGCATTTCCAGAATATGGGTCTAGAATCAGAAGGAGAAGAGAAAGTCCATTCTTCCGCACCTCGGAGCATTCATAAAATGGACACTGACTGTTAATTTCTTCTCAGCAGCTTTAAGGTTTCTCCAAATAGGGTGAGTTAAGCAAAGACCTCCCAGGGGAGCTGCTACCTTTCAGCCTCGGCCAGCGGTGGTCCCGGCCATGTGGGTCAGTGATGCCGCCTTCTCCACCTCCTGCCACTGCCTGAAATACCAGCTGGAGCTGAGACTCTGTCGGCTCAGGCCCGTCCTTGGGGCTGTGCAGTGTATTCTTGTGAGCCATTTGTGCCCGGGTGAAAGAGGTTCTGGAGCGTGGGCTGTGCGGGAAGGTGCGGGCAGAGGGAGGCAGCGGTGAGGCCCTGGGCAGGAAAGGGGTGAGGACTCCTCATGGCAGAGACAGAGGGCCAGGCCAGGGGTCGAGCCTTGATCCTCTTGCTTGAAAGAGGGCCTGACGATTGTTCTGGGGTGCACGGATGCCTCGGAGGGCCCACGGGGGGTGTGGGCAAGGTGGGGGTCTGTGGCTGCAGGGCATAGACAGAAGGTGAGGCCAGGGTTGCAGATGGGGCAGCGGGCAGTCCCTCCAGTCTGGAGACTCCTGCGGAGGAGGGGCAGGCTGTCCCCGGCTCCTGAGCCCGTGCCCCTGCCCAGGGCATGGGTGCCATCTGTGCAGACTCCCGGCTGTGTGGGTGCCCTTTGTCTCCCGGGGTGGAGGCTGCAGTGGGGAGAACATCCAGCGCGTCCTCTTCCGCCTCTGCTCAGGCCGTGCCAGAGACAACAGCACTGGCCTCCCGTGTCCTCTCATGGCCTGCGTGCAGTGGGGGTGGGGTGGGGTGGCGAAGCATCACAAAGGGCCCCTGGCACACCTCCCCTCCCCCACTGGGGGCAGAGCACAGTGGGGTACTGAGGACAGCCAGGCCTGGCAGAGGTGGGGCACCTTAGCATCCACATTCGCCCTCTCAGCCCACTGCCACCCAACGCCCTGCCCAGCTGGCCTCATCTTGTCAGCCTCCCCTCCCTCCTCTCCAGCCTGGGGGGCATCTCCTTCTCTGCCCTGCCCCCAACCGTCCCAACTTGTCCCTCCCTGCACCCTCCATGTTGCCATCCTCGGAGCTCAGGCTCTAATCCCTCACAGCCTCCCAGGCTCAGCGGCCCCTCTCTGCTGCACAGGTGGGTCCCCCAGGTTCCAGCCCTGCTCACATGGCTTTGGCTGCCTCTGTGAATGTGCCTGTGGCTCCCCAAAGACTACCAGGCCATAGGAAGCAGAGTGTCCCTGTTCCCGGTGCACAGAGGGGCCCAGTGCCGAGTGCCTACAGAAAGCACTGGGTCCCGCCTGGTGGCCCCATCCAGGTGAAGTCCCCGCTGCAACTCCCAGCTCTCTGCTGACCTGCCCGTGTGGCTTTTAACTAGGTGGGGACCTTTGGGAAGCCACTTCCCCTCTGGGATAGGGAAGCGGTCAGATCACAAAGGAAGACAGGCAGGCGGTGGGTGGAAGGGAGCTTCACACAGCCACAACAGGCAGTGAGGAAATTCATACGGCGGTGTCCAGGTGACAGCTGGTTGTGCCCTGGATTTATGCAGCTCCCTGGGCTTTTGCTGAGGAAGACTGGAACAAAGGCTGTTAGGAACTGTGGTGTCAGAGAGGGATGTGAGCCTCGGATTAGAAAGAACTGTCTTTTATTTGTGCAGCCAGGTGGTGGGTGCACAGGTGTTCGTTGTATTATGTTTTTTGCCTTTTTGTATGTCTGGAATATTTCATAACAAATTTGTAAAAGAAAGAGGTGCCTGGGGCAAGACTAAGGAGGTGGCTCTGGAAAGGTGGAGGGAGAGGGGCGTGAGGACAGCCAGGACACCTGCAGTGTAGGTGGAAGGAGGGGCAGGGTTCCAGAAAGGGGAAGGAGGGAGATGCGTGGGAAACCCAAAGTCGTGAGTCACTGGGCTCCGTCAAGAGCCTGCCAGAGCATGGGACAGGGCCCAGCGGTGATGCTACCGTAGGAATGGACAAGTTTATGAAGGTACAAAGGAATCCCCTTCTGTGGCCTACCCGTCCCCTGGCTTTATATCCGAGGCTGTGCCTTTGCTTCCGGGCACTTCTGCATGGCTGTCGGAGGAGGCTGGGAAGTCTTCTTATTGTTGTTCTTTTAAAAAAATAATTCTAAAGTAGGTGACTGTCCTTGGCAGCATATCTGGTGTTCAGAGTCTGAATCTTTGAAGAACAGATCGACTGTATGTGTCGTGGGGACGAGGGGAAACTGTGGAGGGAATGACTCGTTTTATGAAGATGAGGTACTTAAACAGCAGTGCTTTAGGGGCTGAAAGTGCGATTGGAGGTGTAAGGATGTTTCGCTGCAATCTTGTATGGAAAGTAGAGTTCACCTGCACAGGTGCGATGCCTGCACAGGTGCGATGCCTGCACCCTGCTGTTGGCGTGTTCTGCATCTACACTGGGTTCCGAGGGGCAGTGCCTGGGGTGGCCGACTTTGCCCTGACCGGTGCCAGCCATCGCCACACACCCTTAGCTTCTCCCTGCCATGAGGGAGACCGTGCTTGTTGTTTTCAGGAGGGCAGGCGGACCATGCTGAAGGTTGGCTCCGCCGCAGGGAGACCACCCCCTTTCTGACAACACCAGAGGCTGTTTGGCCCCACAGGGCCTGCGTTTAGATTGCCATCGTGTGGAGTGTGTGCCAGGATGAGGGCAGAAGGCAGGTGGCACCTCCGGGCCAAGCTTCTGTGGGGACGCAGCATGTGTACTGTTTATCTAAGGTGGCTCTGGGCGCAGGGACCCATGTCCTGCTAACAGGAATTTTTCCACTGGAACACTCTATCCTAATGACTTAGTGGATTTTCATACTATTAATGAGAAAACTTCACTGACAGGCTAGCAGCTGGCCTCCTCCGGTCATAGATATTTCGTGCCTGTTCTACCTGTGATTGGTGTGGTGTTGTGTCGGTGAGCCTGGCGTTGGCCAAGAGTGTCTCTGGGCAGGGGTCAGATTTGCCCTCCTTGTCCTGCCCCAGTGTAGACTGTGCTCCAAGTACCCACACATGGGCCCTTCACCAAAGCTAAGTATGTAGCGTGGGTCACTAAGTATGTCTGCATGGGGTTTTCTGACATGTGAACCTGACAGGGTCACAGAAGGAACCAGGTGGGAGATGTGGATGATTCAGCGTTGCTATGCCTACAGAAGAGCTCTTAGCTGGCTCTGCATGATCTCGCTTCACTCAAGTCGCGTGGGACATCCCAGTGCCGTGCGGTGTACCCTGGGCTCCAAGAATGCTGGCAGCCCAGGGTCTGTTCCTCAGGCAGGGAGACTGGAGTGTTCCTTTGCAAGCAAACTGGCCGAAGAGAAACGAAAATGACAATGACATATATATATTCCGCAAAACTCCCCACCCAGAGTGGAGAGGAGCTAGAAGTCGCGCCACTCAGCACGTAGTCTTTAAATCAGTGCTCGCATTGTCAGTATACACAGTGCTCAAAGCTGCCCTCAGTTGTATGCAGTGTCTCCGAGTCTAGAAATTCCTGGGATCACATTCTTTGGAAGATGATCAGATCCCTACCCAACCTCCATAGGGAAAGCACCAGCTTTTTAGTGTCTGACTCTTAAATAGAAATGATGATGAAGGATCACCTGGTGTTTGTGGAAGGGAAACCTCTAACCTGGGGTGGGGGAGAGAAACAGAGAGAGAGGGAACAAGTCAACAACAACAACAACTAAAGGAGCTGGAAAGAATGAATAGAGCCAAGTTCGGGAGAGGAAAAAAACTTCAATAAAACTATAATTAATGTCCTCAGAGAGATAACGGAGATAGTGCATCCATAAAATGAAAATGGAAGGTGATAAAAAAGAAACGTCCAAAGAATAAGGAAGAACTCTAAGAAATTAAACATATAATAGCAGGAATTAAAAATTCAGTAGAAGATTTGAGAGATAAAAATTGGAAGACTTTCTCAGAATGTAGGGATAGAAGACAATGATTTAGAAACCGGGGTAGAAAAAAATAAGGAAATTAGCAGCTTAATCCAGCAGGCCAGTGGCAGGAGTTCCAGGAATGGAGAGCAAAAACCCTGAGGAGAGGAGATCATCAGAGAAGTTGTACAAGAAGATTCCAGGCTCCAGACTGCACAAGCAAACACGATGAACGGAACAGACCCACAAGGCACATGACTGTGGAATTTCAGAATACTAGGGATAAAGAGGAGATTTGTAAAACCTTCAGAGAGGAAAAGGTAGGTTGTCTGCAACAGCTGGAATGCAGAGCAGTATACGACTTTCTTCCAGCGTCCCTGGACTCCAGAAGACCTTGGGTCAATGCCTTCGGCCTTCCAAGGGGAAGTGGTTTTCAACTTAGCTTTCTGTTTACAGCCAGTCGAGGGTGAGAGGAATAAAGTCGTTTCGGGTAGGCATGGTCTCAGATGATGTGTCCCCTATACAGCCTTTCTCAGGAAGCTACCAGAGGAAGATTTGCACCATTGAAACGAGAGTAAACAAAATACAAGAATGGTGGGTAGGGTAGACAAGATAATGCACCCCCAAAGGTGTCCACCTCCATCCCCAGAGCTGTGAGGATGTTAGGTTACATGGTAAAGGGAACAAAGATTGCAGGTGGAGTGAAGGCTGCCAATTGTCGGACCTGGAGATGGGGAGACGGTCCTGGATTCTTGGGGTGCACCCAGGGTAATCACAGAGTCCTCATAAGTGAAAGCAGGAGGCAGAAGAGAGGTCAGAGTGGTGGGAAATGGGAAGGGCTCGGCCAGGGTGGCTGGCTTTGAAGACAGAGGAAGGGAGCCCTGAGCCAAGGAATGCAGTGGCCTCTAGAAGCTGGAAGAGGCCGGGAAACAAATTCTTCCCGAGAGTCTCCAGAAGGAACCCACCACTGCCAACACCTTGGTTTTAGTGCACTGAGACCCATTGCAGACTTCTGACCTCCAGAACTATAAAATAATAAATTTGTGTTGTCTTAAGCCACTTAGATTGTGGTAAGAGTTAGAGCAGCACTAGAAACTAACGCAGTGTGTTCAGAGGACTGATGTGAGAATTCCAGGTGACGACTGTGCACGAGGCTTAGGAGCAACTGCTCCAGCCTGGGGTCGGAGGATGGGGAACTCGGGATGGGATGGTTCTGGGAACACACAGATTCCTAAATTGCTGAACTGCCTAGGGAGGGATTTTAACAGTCCTAGCAGTCCGTTTGTGTGTAAATAAGTGTTAGGTGCATATGAAGCCATTGTCAACACTAGAGAAAATAAAAAGTTGTGCAAGAAAGGAAATGTTATCATGCGGCTCACCCATGAACCATATCTGTCTCATCGCAATACTGTGAACACTGACGATTGATTTAACTAAAAATGGTGGCATCACTCTACTGGGAAGATATAGGGAACAGAAATGTGGGTTTAGGGGAGGCACAGATTGGGACAAAAGGGAGATAAAACCTCATTTCCATTATGGGACACTAAGGTACTATCCAAAGTGGAAAACCTAGGAATAGTAGTATATAGCATGCGCTGTGAACTGAATCGTGTCCCTCCACAATTAATATTTTGAAGCCCTCACTCCTAGTATGGCTGTGTTGGGAGTAAGTATTAAGGTTAAGTGAGACCATAAGTGTGGAGCCCTGGTCCCATAGGATTAGTGTCTTGTAAGAAGAGACGCCAGAGAACTCACTGTCTCCACCATGCGAGGACACAGGGACTAGGTGGCTGTCTGCAACCAAGAAGGGAGCCCTCACCAGAAACTGAGTTGGCTGGTACCTTGATCTTGGACTTTGCCAGCCTCCAGAATGGTAACAAATACATTTATGGTGTTTAAGCCACCAGTCTGTGGTATTTTGTTACGGCAGCTCTAGCTGACCAATGCAGTATGTTATTTAGAAATACGGCAATAAAGAACAAATAGCTAGAACAGATGAGAGTAGTCATCTCTGGGAGTTGAGACTTAGTGTGGGGAGGGCTGGAGCAAGGGCTGCTATATTTCATCGTTGGGCTTTTATTGTTTTTGATTTTTTTAAGCCATGTATATATATAAGTTTGATTTTTAAAAGTTAACCAATTAAAAACAATAAAGGTCTGGGAGGCCAAGGTAGGAGGATTGCTTGAGGTCAGTTCGAGATCAGCCTGAGCAAGAATGAGACCCCCATCTCTACTAAAAAGAGAAAAATTAGCCTGGTGCGGTGGTACACACCTGTAATCCTAGCACTCTGGGAGGCTGAGGCAGGAGGATCGCTTGAGCCCAGGAGTTTGAGGTTGCCGTGAGTTAGGCTGATGCCACAGCACCCTAGCCTGGGCAACAGAGTGGGACTCTGTCTTAAAACAAACGAACAAAAAAACACAATAAAAGGAATGTATTGGCTTACGTAAATGAAAAAGTTCAGAGGCAGGATGATCTTCAGGAGCAGTTTGATCAGGTCTCTAGTTCCATTTTTCTGTGACTAGCTCTGCACTGCTCTCTGGACTTCTTTTGGTAACAAAATGGCTATAGTAGCTCCAGCCCTCACATGCACCTTCTCATCTCCAGTGGTGAAGCTTCTTCCCCAGAAGTCCCCAGAAAACATCTCCTTGCCTCTTATATGATGGAATTGGTCCAATCCCCATGGCCAGGGAGCTGAGCGGTGCTGACTGGCTTATGTCAACCATGACCCACCTCCAGAAACACATCAGCTATGAGGGGCTGATGGAAATCTGAAAGGAAATTAGGATCCTCTTACCAAGAGGAAGATGGAATGAACAGTGGGTGGCTCAAAATAGCAATGGCCACTCCAGATGTAATTTTGTGGAGAGTATTTTCCTTCTCCTTACATCGTGGGCACCTGCTAATGCCATACTGGAGATTGATTGGTCGGGTGGTTTGATGGCATTTAGATTAAATGTTGGCTTTCGCTCTGTGTGGCCCATGAGGTAAGGAAGGCTGGATACGGAGAAGATGACTTTGATAAGGGAGGTTAAAGAGGGAGAGCATTCCCATGCCGCGTAAGGGGCTTGGGCGCATGAAGAACACAAGGCAGAGCTGAGTCCACAGCCGCGTCTTCTTAGGGGGAGTGTGACACCACCGAACAGGATCAGAAATTTCAGCCTCAGGAAGAGGATGTGCCTGAGGGACTCCTAGACGTTCCCCTGACCCCTAAATCTCTCCCCGACCAACCTACTGCAGACGCCTGAAATTACTTCATTAGAAACCCACCTCTGTAAGAAATTCCTATCACATCCGGGAGAGTGGTGCATTTGGCTATTGTCTGTTGCTAAAGCTGTAGAGTTAGTTTGCCAAATCCTTCCTAGACAGCTGCGATGGGAGGAAGTGGGGTGGGGGGAGAGGGAGGGTATCTGGAGAGGTTTGGCCCCCTCTGCACATGGTGGAGTTGGGAGGAAGCCACACCAGGTGAGGACTGGACCAAGCTGGCGGCAGGCAGCACCAGGTCCTTAGTCGCTGGAGAGGCAGCCTTCCTCGTGCTGATAAGGGGACTCCAGGCGCCCCCTAAACCGCGTTAGCAGTCTTGCCAAGTTTACCAGCTTCCTCCATTCCCTCTGACTGATCCCCACAGCTGGAGGAACACTTGGGACAGGAAGGAAAGCTGCTGTCCAAAACGTCCGCTGTGTCTGCTCCCACCAGCTGAGCTGAATGCTTTCCTGGAGGCAGCTGGCTTCGTTCCCAAACCTGTTTATGCCAGTGGAATTTGCTATTGTAATTATGCAATTTAATTAAATATTGTACAAACCAATTAAATACTGTTGCAAAAAAAAAGAAGAAAAATTTGTTTCTGTGAAAACTAAGTTGAAAGTTTGGAAAGACTCAAAAAAAAATGCAAATCACTAGTCATTTTTCTTTTTAATGCCGTTGAGTTAAATGTGGGTGAAATAACTGTGAAAGGTTGGGGAAATATCCAGAAAACATAGGGAGACTTTTTACACTCAGATTATTTTGCCAAGTATATTTAATTTCTCATTTCACTGGGGAAAAAACAAAACTAAATGAAAACTGGACATTGTAGGCAACTCTGCATAAATGTGATTTATTTAAGAAAGGAAAAGGAACAGTTCTATCCAGAAGATACAAAGTCAAAAGGCCTTGACTTTACATCAAAAGTTTGGTGAATGAACGTGCAAGTGTATGTTAAATGTTGAGATTTTTTAATCGGCTGACCAGCCGCATCAGCTAAAAGGACTTATGTCATCGCGTATGTGCCATGGCTTTAGCTTCTGGAAACTTGCTCACTTCTCTGAACCAAAGGCTCTTGTGCAGAGATTACATTTTGGGGCCACAGGTGCTTAGTTGGCTGGGTTTCCAGAGCTGGCAAAACTGGGAGTAGCCAAGGGAAAGTAGGAAGAGGGATGGGCATGGCCTCAGCCCGGGCCTGTCCCTCTGCCCCTCCCAGAGTTTCCCGGGGGTGCCTGAGCAAAATGCTGCACTCTTCCCCCATCCTCATTCTCCACCTGCCCCACAGCTGTCCAAAGACTCAAGCCCAGAGTTGGCTGGCCAGCCAGCACCTGCCTTTGTGGGCCCTCTTTGCACACATCTGCCAGCCACAATCATTGGACAATGATTGTGCTGGGCCCGTTCCTGCCTCTGCATCATTGCTGAGTGTCCCCTTTCTAGACTTCCCTTTGCCCGTACCTCTCCATATCCTCCCCATCTTGCAAGACTCTGCATACTGCCTGCTGCCTCCAGGGAGCCCCCTCTGATTACCCCATGAGCTCACTGGATATAACCATTTTTCTGCACTTAGTTCTCTGCAAGGCTCACTGGCCAAACCACACCTCCCCCAGCTAGGAAACAGAAGTTCTTCTCGAGCCCTGCAGGACAATCACCACTCTGCGTGATTGCTCAAATTCCACCATGAATGCCCCTGCAATGGACAGACATATAGGACTTACAAGCCAATGTGAAAGAACTAGGGAATTCCCAAAGGGCCACAGGACGGATGCTAGATGTCTGGGTCCCTAGCACTAAAGGGAAAATTACAAGAGTTCAGTTCACCTCAATTCTGTCCAGCAGCTTTAAGTCAGAGACTTATAGGTAATGGGATGGGGGTGGGGACGGCGGGGTAGGAGGGTCCAGAGATGAATGACATGCGATGGCACCTGTGCCCCAGGGCTGGCGATCCGCTGAGGGAGGTGGCTCACACCTGAGCTCAGACACGAGAGATGTACATGCCGAGGGGAATGGGGGTATCTGGGCAAGCCCCTTGGAGGAGGTGGAACCGGAGCTCATCTCTGGGTGGGAATGTCTCTGAGAGAGAGAGAGGCAGGCAGAGTTCTTATATTTTACAGAGACGCGTGTAGTTCTTCTGTCAGGCCTTGGATGTGCCTGGTGGCCTCCCTCGGGATCGTTTCTGAGAAGGGAAGCTGGTGGCTGAACAGACATCTCTTCTGCACGGCAGCTGCAGAGACAAGCGCGGACTTTGAGTTTCGCCAGGCCCCAAGGTGGGCGGCACTGCAGTGGGGCGACACATCCTGACTGGCATGGCGGTACTTATGCCTGCTGTCATGCTTGGTTAACAACGCGTAGTGTTCCCTTTCGCTTTCAAAAGTGTGTCAATTTGGACAATAAAATATATGGTCTCCTTAGCAGTGCCGTGCTGACTGGGAGTGATCCCATCCCAGGACGACAGGCGGTGGGAGCTGGAGCCCAGGCACCCTCCCATCCGCTGTAGGAGCCTCCCATCCCCTCTCCAGACACCCATTAACGCCATCCACGCTGCCTCTGTGTTACCCGTTACCGTGAGTTTGTCATAGTTATGATGTGCCCTAAACAGTAGAGTTTGAAAGTAAAAAGGCCCTTTCCCAGGGAATACAACTCTCTCTTCCACCTGAGGGGGTCCTGAAAATGCTTTTTCTCCAAGAGAAAGAAAGGCTGGCACTAAGTATTTCCATCACACTGGACACCAGGTGGAGATAGAACTTTCTGGAAAGCAGGTTCAGAGGGAGGAAGTAGTAGAACTCAGGGCACCAGGAAATAGGGCAGGGGACAAAACCCAGAGAGGCGGGAGGAGGCACCAAGGGGAAGCTTGTGGCCACTGAAGACAGAGCGGGTCTGCAGGCTGTGGCCAGCCTGCCACGTGCTCCCACTGCGCGCTGGTTCCCGCTGCCAGCCTCAACGCCCCAGCCCCACGCGGCGGCAGCACCCGGCAGGCAGGGCTGGGGCTACCACCCAGGCGAATTCCAAAGCATGGACCTCCGCAAACACCATCAACCACTGAAGTCGGGCACAGAAAATGTCTTTTTAAAGTCAGGGCTCTTTTAACAAACCTCAGATGCCCCCATCACACCTCGCCCCTGCAGGGGAGCCGCCCTGCTGCAGCCCAAATACCCCCTCCAGGTGCCCGGCAGACACGAAGTCATTGTCATGCTTCATTTCTTTTCCTTGTGTTATAGAAAGAAACCTTTTCCTTTTTCCAAATTTAAACTGTTATTCAGTGTTTTAACACTGAACATCCTTTCCCTCCCGTATTCTGGCTGAGAATTCGCTGTCCCTGCTTCCCAGCGGGCCCCTGCCCTGCCTCCCCTCGCCGTCCGGGGCGGGGGACCATGGGGGACGGGGCTGGCCTGGGCAGCGGTGCTCTCTGAGCAGCTCGGGGCCCATCTGCTGGCAGCCCTTCCCGGATTTGCCCAGCCCCAGCACACTTCCCTGAGGCTAGAAAGACGAAGTGTGCGTGACTGAGCAGAGGGCCCGGTTGGGCAGCCTGAACCGGGAGATTAGGCCTTTGTTCCTCGGGCGGCTCATCTGCCCTCCGCTCCCCGGCCAGGCCCCACTGTTGGCCTTGGCTCTGGGCTTCGCCCTCCCTCGTTCTCAGGGCTATTTTAAGAGGTCACTGAAATTTGGACTTCTAAGGGGCCATCACCCCAGAGCCATGACCGAAGGATTTGGCTCCCCCAGCCACACACATACACACGCTCCCCTCCTCTCTGTCTGGATCATTCCATGGCCTCTTGCCCTGCTGGGCTGGGTGGCAGGGTTTAGACACCAGTCCACTCTCCACAGACGCTTGCTGGGCTTCCCTGACGCACCCCCTGGGTGGGCCCCTGGGCCGAGGGGCTTCACTCTGCTTCGCCTCCCCGCTGCCGAGGCAGGCTGCTCAGAGATGACACTTGCCCCCCGTTTCTCGGGGTGCTGGCCTTCAGCCTTCCCCGTAGGCACTGGGGGGCGCCCATCCTGCTGGGGAAGGTTTCTGCAGGGCAGCCCAGCACGTGCCAGGTGCGTCTGGGGAGGCCCCTCTGAGATACACTCTTGGGACTGTGGAAAGTGACTCATTAACAAACACAGTGGCCTGTTCCTTCTGCCTGAATTCTGCTATTCATTCCCTTCAGCAAATACTTTGCTGGGAGCTTGGGGGGCTTACAATCAGATTTTTTCCTTTAATGGGGAAAGCAAGAGGCACATGGATAATTACTATTTAATTCAATACATGTTTATTGAGCACTTACTACATCTGGGGTTGGGAGTGGGGGAAATAGGAAAAGGCTGGGCAGAGTCTGCTTCTCGACGAGGGGGCTCAGTGGATTTTAGACTCCCCTCTGGAAGCAGGGAGGGTGAGCCTGGTCTAGGGTGTGTGCTCGTGGAGGATGAGTTAAGGCTGGAGTCACTGCCTGCCAGCCAGGGTGCGCGGCCCTGTTTGCGTCCCCAGCTGGGGGTCCTGCTGGCCTGTGCACTTGGCTTTCCCACACCGTCTCTGTCTAACGTTTGGCCAGACGTGGTTGTACTTCGAGTTGGGAGGAACATGCTGGCCTCACGGCCCGCCTCCAAGTCCGCAGCGTGGGGCCTGGAAGTCTAGGGGGGTCTCAGCGATGGCCTGTGTGCTATTGGCCCTGAGTGTTGTGCTGTGGAGAGGTTGCTTTTTAAAAAAATGAATAAACTTTATTTTTTAGAGCAGTTTTAGGTTTGCAGAAACATTGTAGTCCTTATATACCTCTTTTCAACTCTCACCCCCCATATTATTAACATCTGGCATTAGTGTGCTACACGTGCTATAATTGATGAGCCAATATCAATACATCATTATTAACCGAAGTCTACAGTTTATGCCAGGGCTCACTCTTTGTGTCGTTCGGCTTTATGGATTTTGACAAATGCATAATGTCATGTATCTACCACTACAGTATCATGCAGAATAGTTTTAAAAGTCCTCTGTGCTCTGTCTGTTCCTTCCTTCCTACCCTTGTCCTCTAGCGACCACTGGTCATTTCACTGTTCCCATAGTTGTGCTTTTTCCAGAGTGTCATGCAGTTGGAGTCCGACAGTATGTAGCCTTTCCCCCGCCTCCTTTCACCTTCTTTCATCGGTTTTAGTAATGTGCATTCAAGTTTCCTTCATATCTTTCCTGGCTTGATAGCTCATTTCTTTTTATTGCTGAATAATACTCTGTTGTCTGAATGCACCACAGTTTGTTTATCTGTTCATCTACCGAAGGACATCTTGGTTGCTTCTGGTTGTGGCAATTATGAACACAGCTGCTATAAACATTTGTGTGCAGGTTTTTGTGAGGACGTAAGTTGTCAAATCAGGCCGGAGGTGGTGGCTCACGCCTGTAATCCTAGCACTTTGGGTGGCCGAGGCGGGTGGATCGCTGAACGTCAGGAGTTTGAGATCAGCCTGAGCAAGAGTGAGACCCTGTCTCTATTAAAAAATAGAAAGAAATGATCTGGACAACTAAAAAAATATATATATACATATATATAAAAATTAGCCGGGCATGCCTGTAGTCCTGGCTACTTGGGAGGCTGAGGCAGAAGGATTGCTTGAGCCCAGGAGTTTGAGGTTGCTGTGAGCTAGGATGACGCCACGGCACTCTAGCCCGGGCAACAGAGCAAGACTCTGTCTCAAAAAAAAAAAAAAAAAAGTTGTCAAATCATTTGGGTAAATACCTGAGAGTGTGATTGCTGGATTGTGTGGTAAGCCTGTGTTTAGCTTTGGAAGGAACTGCCAAACTGTCTTCCAAAGTGGTGATCCCATTTTGCATTCCCAGGGTGGTTGATTTTAATATTGGACATAAAGCAAAGTGCAACCCACCGAACGGAGCCTCTAAAGGATCCTGGGAGGAGCATCCACTGCCTCCCTGTCAGCACAGACCCTCGGCTGACCAAGCTCCAGGTCCCCCAGACCCGGGGCTGGCCTGCCCGCAGTGACAGTTCAGCACAGCAGGCCTCTTCTCACAAAGGGCTGGGCTGCCGTTAGCTAGCCCGCAGTGCTTTCCACGGGAACGTTGTCACCTCTCACCTGTGTGCGAGCCCCGTGCTAGGCACTGGGGACTTAGCAGTGAGCACAGCAGTCAACATCCCCCTCCAGGTGCTGCCTCCCAGGGAAAAGCCAGGCTCGCTGACCCCGCCTGAGGCCCTGCACCAAATGTTTCTCCTCATTTTCTTATTTCATCCTTGCCACAGCCCTGTGAGGTGAGAGGTAGGCACCATTATCATGTCCCTTTTGCTGGTAAAAATCTGAGGTAGAGAGAGGTTAAGTCATTTGCCCAGTGTCAGATGGCTGGTCAATGACAGGGCCAGTCTAGCTCTGAATCACCAGGCATCATGGCCCCCTGGGAGCCACAGACCCTGCCACAGGGACTGTGATCTGGCCGTCCTCTGAGGGAACCTCCCATGGCCTCTGCCCATCCGTCTTGTTCCCGGGGATACCTGTGCTGGCCACTGTCCAGCGTGAAGGAGCCCAGGTCCCAGCCACAGATGCCTGCTAAGGGGCTGCCATGTGCTCACCTACTTCCAAGTGCCACAGGGCTCGAAGTGAACAGGACACAGGCTGACCCTACCCTCCCATCTTTGGACATGCCTAGGGAGGGTGCGTGCAGGGCTAGCCTGGGATCTTGGGTTCTGGTCTTATCTGTGGTATGACGGGGGCGAGGCATTTGCCCTCGCTGGGCTCCGGTGCCCTTGGTTGTAAAGTGAGGGATTCGTAGGACTCCTCCAAGCATGGAACTTGTGTTTGCCCAAAAAAGCCAATAGAGACTCTGAAAAGAACAATACCAATTTCGTGTCACATGCTCCTTGTGAGTCCTGTGCCAGTTCCTAGAACAGAAAGGTTATTGCAGATTAAAAAAAAAAAAAAAAAGACATCATGAATTTGCATCAGCTCTCAAGGCCTCTCTACAAAGGCTGCTGAGAGGAGGGGTCTTCGACCATGGGCAAAAAGGCCACGGTGCCGAGGTCTGCAGTGGGCTCTGCACTGTGCCCAGCCAGGGCCTGCCCCTCCGGGGTGTCCAGGGCCAAACATGTTCTGACACCCACAGGCATTCTTTCATTCTAGGCATAAATGACTCCAAACCACTGTCCCCAAATCACCTGCCAAGTGGCTTGTCCCTTCTGGATGACATTGTGCAGACTGAATTTCATCTTAAACTCACAGGCCACGTAGGTGCAGTTGGGAAAGTTTCCGGAGTCCGAGGGCTTAGCTCGAGCGTTGCTCCGGTGCCCGCCAGCTGGACACGTCTGAGAATGTCACCCAGCTCCCTGCGCCTCCATCACCTTGTCTATAAACCCTGCGGCAACGGGTCTGCAGGCAGGAGCCACACCCTTCAGGTCTGTCTCCCCAGCAGGCAGCAGAGACTCTGGGACACAGCAAGTGCTCAATGCATGTGTTGAGTCCACCCTACCTGCCTGACAGGCATGTGGGAAAATACTTTCTTAATCACAAAGCATCTCGCAAATGTTAGTTAATGTTAATATCACTGCTAATGTTAACGTTAGTGTTAATGTTGTTATTCACCTACTTCTGGTTCACACTGAGTCTCCTTCTTGCCACTGAAAGCCCCGGGCAATCTGGAGGTAGGGGCATGGGTGTTTGTGGCCACACATCTGCAGAAGGTGCCCCCACCTTCCCAGTGTTTGCCAGCATCCAAGGCAGAGAGAAGAGGGAACAGCGATAGGGAAAGAGGGGGATGTTGGAAAAAGCCTTGGCTGACAGCACAGTCTGTTCAAGGACCGAGTGTTTCTGCCCATGGCAGCAGGCTGGAGGCAGAGCCCCTGTGCTCCGCGACTTGAATGCTGCCTCCGTTTCTCACCCGCGGGGGAGCGCCAGGGACATCTGTCCTGCAGAGGCCAGCCCTTGACAGACAGCCCTGGCTGGTCACAGAGCCAAGGACTGGGGAGACGGCGCTGGACGATGTCCTTCCGCCCCTTTGCAGCCATTTCTGGAGATTCGAGAAAACAAGTCATTAGTCTTGAGTATTCATTCCTTAATGGTCTAATGAGAGCAAGGTGGACAGGTTTGAGAGCACTCGGTCAGGGGCTGGGAAGGCACCTGAAATGATTAAGAACCTTGTCCTGGCTGCAGAGGCGTGAACTCGAGCCTTGTCTGTCCAGAGGGGAAGGGGTACGCAGCACCTGCTAGGATGCGGGAGGGAGGCAGTAACTGCTAGCTTGCACGGTTGCCAACTAACTTCACAGCCTCACCTTGAATCATAATTTTATCTATGTTTTTAAGTTGGAAGGACCTTTGAGATCACTCCCTTGTTTTGCAGACTGAGGGGACCACGCTTGTCCAGAGCTCCTGTTGGTCTCCTCCTGTCTCCCAGGCTGGATTTTGTTTTTTTCTTTTTTCACTGGTAACACTATTTTTTGAGGCTTACAGCACATTCCAAGAAAAAAAATCCAGGACACTGAAAAAACTTACCCGAGCTATTTATTTATTCACCGTCACTCAGAGAAGCTGTTAGCGCTAATGACCTTTCCAAACTAATAAACTCTGTAAATGCTCAATTGTTTATTGCACCCACTGAGTTACACCTCTAAGTGACTGGAGAGAACTGAACACCCGCCCTGAACGTGTAGCTCCAGGGTGCCGCAGCCAGCGGCCCGCTTTGTGCCCCGGGCAGGGGAGCTGGGTAGATTGGCCTGAGAACGGAGGTCCTGGGGAGTCTCCCTGTCCAAGCTTGTGAGTGACACTTGCCACTCTGACTTCCAAGATGAAGACGAACAGACATCCTGCAGAGAAACAATGTGTTTATTGTGCTGTTGTTGCAGGGGGAATTGTTTTTTAAATTGTGGTAAAATATATATACCATAAAATTTATCATTTTAACCATTCTTAAGTGTGTAATTCAGTGACATTAAGTACACTGTTGTACAATCATCACCACCACCCATTTCTAGAATTTTTTCATCTTTTCATCTTCCCAAACGGAAACTCTGCCCCACTCTCCCCTCTCCCCAGCCCTTGGCAGCCACCATTCTGCTTCCTGTGTCTACGGATTTGACTACTCCAGGTCCTTCGGAAAAGTGGAATCATACCGTATTTGTCTTTCTGTGACTGGCTTATTTACTTAGCATAATGTCCTCGAGGTTCATCTATGTCGTAGCAGGTGTCAGAACTCCTTTCCTTTCTAAGGCTGAATAAAATCCCTTATATGTATGTGCCACATTCTGTTTATCCAGTCTTCTGCTGGTGGTCGTTTGGGTTGCCGCTGCCTTTGGGCTGTTGTGAATAATACTGCTACGAATGTGGCTATACAAATACCTGTTCCAGTCCCTCGCAGAAGGATTTTAAGCTTTAAAAAGGAGAACTTCTGGCTTTCAAATTATCAGGTCTGATCTGTGGGCCCTCACTGCTGTCTCCCCAGGGGAGCAGACTGCCAGCCGGCCACTGCCCATGCGCTGAGACTGTCCTCCCTCGAGCAGAGCTCTGCGTTACCCTCGGCCAGGGACGCAGATCGAAGCTGGCCTTTTGCACACACCGCCCTTCCTGCTCCCTGCTCAGGTGCTCAGTCTGCACTTCAGCCAGTGTGAAGGCCTCTTTACCTACACTTCTTATCCTGAAATACATCAGTCATGTTGAATTTGTCCCTCACTGAGGTAGCAAGTGCTTTGTGCTCTTGCTTTTCTAAGTTCTTTCCACCCCCTACTTCTCAGATGTATTTAGCCACCATTGTAAAAGCCAAGTAAAATCACTCATGCGCAGTCTTCCTTCCTGTCCAAAGATGTCCCCCATCCCCTGCACCCTCCAAAACTCCACTTGCATACACGTCGGCAGAACTAAAGGGCATCCTGTCTGGAAGCATCACTACCTCTGGGCGTTAATTGCCCAAACTCACGTTACAACGCATTGCAGTGGTGACACACTTCGGCACAAGGCAGGAGAATTCACAGTTCGGGTTGGCATTGTCATTAACTCAAGTTTTTGATGTCAACTCCCTCCCGCCTGAACGTTCTCGCCTGGCCCTACAGTCAACCTCTGAGATGCATTTTCTGGCCTTTGTTGGTTTGTGTCAGCTCTTGAACATTATTTAAATGTAGTTTGGGGTCCATGAATGCAATTACCGTTGTGTTATTATTCAGAGCCAGATTGTTAAGATGCAGGCAGCTGTACAAGGAGATGCCCTGTGCTGTGAGGTCCAATTTAGGAGGGCCTTCCAAGCCGCGCGCGCAGGGTTGCTAGGCAACCCCATGCTACAGAAGTGGAGGCCTCACTCTGAGTGGGAAGAAGCCAGAGCGCCTTCAGGGAATTGGAGGCAGTGGTCAATCCGAGACTGGCACAACGCTGGGGAGGGGAGGGAGGCAGCGGGGGGCGAGCCCACGGGCCTGGAGGCGTGTGATCCTGCTAGGAGTGAGGGGCACCTACCCAGCTAGCACATGGGGAGGGGAGATGCCTCTGGGAGTGAGAATGCAGAGAAGATACAGCAGCCCTAGGTCAGCCAGGAAACTGCCAAAGGATACCCAGAGCAGATGCTAATGTAATTCTCCCTCCCTTTCTTCTCTTTGCAGGAAATGAGCAGGTTGGCAGAAAAACTGGTGGCCTGAAATTTAAGACTAAGGCGTCGGTGCTTGTGAGTATGAATTTTGCTTTTTTAGTTCTGTGGCTTAACAGTGTTCCTGGGAATTGAGTAGGTTTCCCTGTTAGGGGAAGGGACATGACCTGGAAGGAATCTGTTTTTGGTTCTTCTTCTGCTGGGTTGGGCTGGACCCATGAGTGGAAGGCATCGGGCTGAAGGAGGATGGTTTGAACCCTGGCTCTGCCTTCTAAGTGCAGAAGAGAGTCACTCCCTTAACTGGTTGATTGGTGTGCCCGGGGAGCAGAACTCCTCTGGGGAAAAGAGACATGTACATTTTTCCACCCTGGGACAACAGTTTGTGAAATTCTAAGTTTGCTGCTTAGGTTGACCTTATTTAGAACAGCAAATTCTCATATAGGCCATTTAACAGCATGTTAAACTAAGAGCAATCATACATACCAATCCATTAATCAATCCGAGAATATACCAGGTGCCTGGCATTACCTGGAGGCTCTGAGAAATCCACGAGAAGCAGCCGGCCTGGGCCCTATTTTGGAGGAGCTTTCAGTCTGGCGTGGGACGAGAAGATACCTGCACATGAGACAATTAAAGAACTTTAAGAAAGGGTTTGTGGTCGGTTCTGGCTCGCATGGCCCGGGCAGAAATGCTGGTGATGGGGAGTGTTTAAATAAGACTTCCTGGAGAAGGAGAGGCTTGCACTGGGCTGACGGAGGAAGGAGGCTCTCGAGGGAGGGAGAAACAGGGACAGAAGCCTGCGTGGAGGACGGCGTAGGCACGGGTCTGGCGGAGGAGGGGAGGAGACGCTGGTGAGTTCAGGCAGGGCCAGGTGCTGAAAGGCTTGGCATGGCTTCCTTAATGGTCCGGATGAAAAGAATCAGGACGGAATAAAGGATCCCTCATCTATGTAAATAAAATCAAGTTTCTCCCAGTTGGTCTGTTACTCCATCATATGAAAGTGGCTGCATGGATTTTTCACCAAACTTGAGGTTGTGTTTGAGATCAGTATATAAACTGGGTAGATGACAGGAAGTCCACATCGGGGGCCTTCCGTGTGTCTCAGACACACACACACACACACACAGAGCCTTTTCTAGACAGTGACAGCTGAGCGCCATCAGAGCCTTGTGAGACCAGCGATGGGGCCACATCCCGAGCTCCGGGTGGACAGTCACCGAGATAGTGCTTTCGGTTGTCCACTTGCTTTTCCCCAGAGCCGCTTCTCACACAGGGAGCTCTAGGGACTGTGCCCAGGATGAGGGACAGCTGGGATTTATTTATTTAACAAAGATTAACTTATTATTTGTTCCGAGCAAGCAGGGAAAGCGCGCTAGTTCTAAATCTCAGTAACAACAACCAGTATTCACATAACATTGCCAGTTTGCAGCACTGGATGGTATTGCCTCGAAGGAGCTTTACAAAGGCTCTGTCAGGTATTCCCACTTTGCAGATGAGGAAACTGAGGCTCAGAGTCATTTAATATTTGCTCTAGTTCACTCAGCTTGTAAGCTACAGTGCTGCCTGAGACATTGGCGCTGACTCTCTGCTGCATGCGACTGGATGGCTCTCTGACTATGGAGCAGGCCTTCTGGGTTGGCCCCTGCCTCCTGCTTGTCATCCCGGGGAGAAGAGTAATTGTCATGCTGTCCCACGGAGTCTGGTTGTCAGAATCCTTTCTGGGGTGTCAGTGTTTTGCTCTTGCTGGCTTTCATGGGCTGTGCAATGTCATTCTGGTGGTCTTTGGCGATGGCTCTGCCCTCAAAGAGGAAGGCTCATGTGTGCTTCCAACACCAGGGACAACCCTCTGGAAAGATGCTGGAGGGCTTCGTTTGGAGTCATCGGTGACTGACCTAGGTTGGGTTCCCCAGAAGCAGAGTCTGAGACAGGGTTTCAGGTGCACATGATGACTCACCCAGGGAGAAGTTTTAGGAGACACTTGCAGGAAGAGAGCGAAGCAGGATGGAGAAGGGGGAGCCGAGGAGGATGTGGTCTCAGGGCAGGTCTCTGCTGGGCTTGGTCGGCATCCATTGCACTGCGGTGATGTCTGGTTTGGAGGCAAGGGGCAGGGCTTGGGTTTCCCCTCCCTTGTCATCAGCCGCCCCCAGAGTGTTGCTGGTGGTGCACCCTCCAGAGCATCACCTCAACCAAGAGCAAGGGACCAGAGAATGTCCCAGGTAAAAGCTGGGTGCCACACTCCCAGCAGTGGAGGAGTGGGTGCCCCAGTAGGGACAGAGGACCTGGGCAGGGCCTCGGTTGTATTTACTGTCATGCCTGTGGGCACCACTATTGTGAAGATGCCAAATGTCACTCTCACCTGACCCGGGAGTAATTTTCACTGCGGTAAGTTTGCATTTTAAGAGTATAGGTATTAAAATGGAAATCAATATTGCCAAAGTCTGTTTTTACTGAAAACAACATGTGCTTTCTTAACTAAAATTTTATTCTTAATAGGTAATACAATTTCATGGCTCTAAGTTCAAAAGTACCAAAAGGTATACTGTAAAAAGTCCCTCCTCCCCATCTCTGGCCTGAAGCAGGCTCCTGTCCTAGACAAGCAATACTGACAGAGTTTTGCATTGCTTTCCAGCGACAGTCCGTGCACACCAACAATGGTGTGGTTTAGATGCCAAAGCTTTGGTGAATCCGATGCAGTACAGAAAGAAACCACCTTCTCAGGCCTCCAGACTCACAAGTTGGGGCTCTTCCAGAAGGGGTTGAGCTGAGATATGCCTTTGTTTTGGAGAGAGAGCAATTCATAGCATGAGTCAGCTCCGGGAGGAATGTTTAAAATGCATAAAAACTTACTTTACAAATGTTTCCAAGCTCCTTAGAGTTACTGTGTAAACAATTGATACAAGAATTACAAAGTATTATTTCCAATTGCAAATAATAATAATAATTATTATTTTAGAAACAGAATCTTGCTCTGTCAGCGAGACTGGAGTACAGTGTGATCATAGCTCACAGCAACCTCGAACTTCTGGGCTCAAGTGATCCTCCTGCCTCAGCCTCCAGAGTAGCTGGGACTACAGGTGTGTGCCACCACACCTGGCCACAAATAATAATTATTATTATTTAAAGTAAATCACACATAATTTGAGATACTGTATCACAGCCCTTGGAATTCTCACATATTTAAATTATTTAAACTAATTTAAAATTTCACTAAATTCGCTGTTTAGTGCAAATTATAGAGGTCTCCCTCCATTTATTGTCTGATGTCATTTGCATTTGGTGTAATGACTTACTGAAACGTGCATTCTCTTTCCAAAGTGTATTGACATCTACCGCACTGTCAGCACCTCGTGAATTTCACTGTGGTTTCCTTTTATGAAGTGACTTGACTATAATGTGGAGGTACTTTCTCAACACAGGATCTGGCCAGTGGTGGCATGGGCTCCTTGGTGAGCTCCCTGTGGCAGGAGGTGTTGAAACAGTAGCTAGGTCATCTACTCCGCAGGCAGGCTCAGGAGACTTCTACTGTCCTTCATTGCTGACTCTAGTCTGTGCACTTTTGTTATCATCATTGCCTTTATAGGCCATTTACCTCGCTTGAATTTCGGGCTATCGGGCTCACACTGTGCACTTATCTTCTGAATTTTAGTCCTGAAGCTTTTGTCTAATTCCTATAAACATCCAGGTCAAACTTATTTTGTAATCTTGTAGGCCTGGCGTGTGTGTTTTTCTCTTGCAAATAAGCTCCCTTCTCTCCGTTCTTCTTCATGTTTATGTTCTCTCTCGAAGGTTGCAAGAAAATTCTCTAACTTGTGCGTGACCTATTCTAGCCCTGAGGCAGATTTTGGTGGCACTTCCATGAGGCAATGAAAAAAAAAAATCTCATTTCCGTTCAAGAAATAGAATCATTATCTTGATTGAAATAATATCCTTCCTCAACCTGCACCCAGATAAAGCATCACACTGGTGGAGTTTCCTTATCACTGCAGAGTTTGTAGGACACAGACTAATGGCCTGTCAGCTGCCTCTGGTGGGGCAGGTTCTGTGATACGGAGCCCACAGCTCGGCCTGGTTTGCATCATACAATGCCTGGTGCGATGTAAAATAATGCCGTTAATGACAAAGAGCATTATATTTAAAGGAGAGGATAGCATAGAGCCTAGAACACAAGCAATAAATGCGGCTACAACAGTTATGGTGGCTATTGTTATTAGACAACATCTAACACGTTTGGGCAACTGTCGGAGGGACTGAAGGATATAGATGTTTATATCCCTTTAGGATGTGAGTACTCCGGAACCCCATGTACCCTAGGCCTGTGCTTCCAGGACTTCGATTGGAGTAAGGGTGCAACTGGGCTTGAGAGGTGAATTGGGTTCTAGTTTTGGGTGGCAGACGGGACAGCCAGGGGCCAGCAAGAGGACATCTTTGGGGAGGGAGCTGAGAAGCCAAGGGCAGGGAGGCAGGGGGACGGGGTTCTGATCCCCATCCGCCATCCTCACCGTGCAGCTCTGGGCTCTTGGGGCCTTGGTCTCCCCGTTGTTCAGAGAGGGAACATGGGATATCAGGAGAAGGAGGTGAGTCAACGTTTGTGCACAGTCCAGCATTCTGGCTGTGCCTTGATCCTTCCTGTCCCTCCACGAAGTGGGGAGCCTCTGCTGTATCCCGGGTGGGTCTTCCAGGGGTTAAAATGCCGACTCGCACATGGACTTCCTTCCTCCTGCACGACTCAGTTCCACAGCGCTCCTGCATCCACACAAGGCTCCCTGAGCCCCAGAGCGCAGTGGGGTTGAGTGTAATGTGAACAGCACTGGCTGGGAGTCCAGTCCTCCCTCGCTATCTGCTTGCCTCGTGGCCTGGCCGCAGGCCCCTCACCAATGAACATGAAGCGGGTGTGACACAACGATATGAACGGCTGGCCTTTTTGAGCACCTACGCTGTGACAGGCACCCATTCAACCATTTTACGTGAATTAAGTCACTTAATCCTCACAACAATCCTGTGCATTAGAAACTTTTACTACCTGCCTTTTATGAGTGAAAAGTAACAGAGAGGTTAAGTAACTTGCCAAGGTCACACAGCCAGTAAGTGGTGGAGCGGGAGATCTGAAGCCAAACAGTCTGGTTGGAGCTCTTGAAAACTTAATATAGACTGCGGCATCAGGACTAAATGATATAGCTCAAACAGCCTGAGCTTCCACCAGACCCTAAACCATAATGCTGTGAGAGAAAGAAGCAATAATAATAACTACACCTTTGGAATGTTCCAGGAAGCCAGAGAGGTGGTTCCTGCACCAGGTGGGAGGTTGAATCATGTTCTAGTGAAGGTGCCTGATCTTGGTGCCTGGGTGCTCGGATCTTCTCCTCACATGGGATCCTGCAAAGCTTTCCCCAGCTGTATATACACTGTAGAGCACCAAGGTATGCAGGGCTTCCCCCACGGACCCATCCCCCATCTTCCTGCAGAGCCCTCCCAGGTCCCTGGGGCTGCCCTGTCTGCCAAGACTTCCCCAGAAAAGGAAACCATCCCTCCCAAACGCCACGCATGCCTGCTTCAATCCCTCTCCCCAGGCATGGCGTCATAAGTGACATGAGAGCTCCTATCTCCCGAATCTTGTCTTCCAGAGGAGTGTTGGCCTGTCAGTGAGCATGCCTGATTACCATGGCAATCACCAGCCAAATGGCGTGATTTCATAATACATTTCCATCTGAAATGGGAACAGGTGTGCAGGGGAAATCAACATTTATCAGCAAGATAGGTCTTGGGAGATTAATATTGAATTTAGGATTGCTCAAGGAAACAAAAGGAAGGAAGAGAGAAATATCCTTGCTTGCAGTCAGGGTCCCTCCAGCCTGACTTCTGACCACTTCCCTAACAAGATGCTCCATTCCTGCCCCCCTCTTCCTGAGATGACCTCCCACCCTGGCCTCTGAGCTTACCCCTATGTCCTCCTCCTCCTCCCCTCCTCTCTTTCCCCATGCTTAACCACCTGTCAAATCCCACCTCCTCTGGGAAGCCCCCCTTTGATCCATGCAGCCCCCAGGAATCTGCCTCTTCAACCACCTGCAGCCCCCACGTCCAGCCAGCTGGAAGCTCCCTGCAGTGCATGCATTCATCTCTGCAACTTGGTCACCAGGCACCAGCCCTGCCCAACCATTCAGAGCCCTTATCAGTTGGGGACTCTGGTCCCGCCTACCGGGTCCTCAAGGAGGATGAGCCTCCAATGAGCTAGGCGCCTCACTGTCTTCCTGGGGGTCCAATTAAAAACACCACCATGACACCTCTGGGTGACTCTAGAGCTGAGTGCCAGAAGCCAGGTTCGTTCGTTCCTGCTACAGAAACGGACATTTGCATCGTGGTATTCCTTCCAGAGAAAAAGGCAGCAGAGGGGATCCAAGGAAACTGCAAAGCAGTTTTCATTTTTAAACCTCAAGGTCCCTGGATCGTCATCCCCTCTACCCGCTTCAAAATCAGTTCTGGCTCTGCATATGGGAAACCACACTCCCGGGGCCGGAGTGGGGGGGCCTTCCCCTCTGCTCCGTGGCCATCCTTGGGGGCCACCAGCACAGGTGGGGCCCAGGCAGAGGCAGCCTTGCCCAAAGGGCCCTGGCACAATGGGCCCCATGACTGGCTCCCTTGCTTTGTCCCAGACCTGTCAACATCCCAGACACTGAGCAGGCCAGGGTTTTCCTGTCACTGTGAGCAGGAGACCAGAACGGACCTGATAGAGGCATCCATATGAAAGGTCGTCTTCACTTTCAAGTAGACAATGCATCAGAGAAGTTGCCAGACCTGCTCCCACGACGCGACAGGCATTAGCTAATATTTTGATTTTAATAGAATGAATAATAAAGAGCCCAAGTGTCTCTTGGAACTAATTTTGAAGAACATGTTCTGCCACATGTCCTTGTAGTTGAATTGGGCTCCTGAAGAGATCCTAACAAAAGGTTTAAACCAAAAAAAAAAGTCATTTCTCCACCAACCTTTCTCTCTTTGAATTCCCTTCTTGTAATGCTTCTCAGTTAACAGTAACTTATGATAAGATGAAATAAAGTTGGAACAGGAAGCAGCAAGCAGAAGGAGGCCCGAAGTGGCAGCCCTCGCTTTTGTTCTGCAATGCGAATGGCTTCGCGGCGGATCCCCTCCCTACGCGTGGTGATACAGGGACCCGAGCACGGACAGATACCAACCGCGTTTATGGGGGAGGGCACTGTCTCCCTCCACTCGTGTCTGCCTGAGTCAGAGGCAGCAGGGAAGAGGTGGCACACTCAAAGTGGGCGCTTTGAAGAGAGTTGAGTCCAAAGGGCAGTGCAAGGTGTACAGACGTCACAAGGCCCCGCGCAGTACCCCACGGCCGTTAACACCAGGGAGCTGTTACGCCCAGGGCACAGAAGGGGCAAAGAGAGGGAGGGGCTTCTGAAAGCAGAGACAGTGAGCGTGGGATGGAGGAGCTCTGTCCAGGTCAGGCTGGGGCTGGGACCACAGTAATGATACAGCCCCTCTGCCCTCAAGGTACTAATGGTCATTCTTATCATGGGGACAGTGGATTTTCCAGGTTCTTTCCAGCCACACGGATGCTGAGATCAGCTCCCTGAATCTGGTGATGGATGGTTTCTGGGGTATTCCGCACAGAGTGGAGGGCCTGGCGTAGGTGGGGGAAACCAGGGCTGGAAGGAGAGGGGAATTCTAAAGAAACAAGGGACAGGCTCCTGATCTCAAAGAGCTCTTGGTGTGGCATGCCTGTTGCTCTCTGTGATGCGGGGCAATGGCCATGGCCCTCCTGGTTCCTCTTTTAGGGAAAGTAGGTCTTGGTCAGCTTGGGGAAGAAGCCACAAACCCTGCTTTGTCCTCCTGTGGCCGGGCAAGGGGGCTCCACGGGCTCAGGTAGAGCCAGGGCAAGAGCAGTGAGACCCAGTGCAGTCTTCTCCCGCTGCAGAGGGAACTTCTGGGTCTGGGCCCAGCACAGTGGGATCTGCCAACCCCGGGTCCCAGCTTCTAATGCCCCGTTCCCAGCTGTGTGGCTGCTAAGTGATAGTCGAGTGTAGGCTGCTTGCAGAGTCCAGGCCATGGCTCCCCATGGGATCAGGAAGTGAAGGGTCCCTGCCCTGGTGGGGGAAAGCACCAGTCCCATGATACGCCTGGAGAGCAGCCACAGAGGCCCCTGCGCCGGGCACAGGAGTGTTCTGCCATCTCTCAGTGCGCGGGGCATGGGGGTGCAGGAGGAGCCTAGTGAGGTGAGTGAAACGAGGGAGCCCCTGGGAGGAGCCCCTGTGCAGCCAGGCCCTGAAAAGGTCCTTAGGTATGGAGGGCCTCTCCCAGAGTACCTGCTTACTTTGTTAGGTCTTAATGGGTCTTTTTTTCTCCTGGCCACCTCTGAAGGACTGAGGACCGGCAGGAGGGCCAGCCCCTTCCCCTAATCCAACATCCAAGCCACGCGTTCCCGATCATGTCTGAAAATGCTCATCTCTGAGGTTGCCCCGGGCTTGGTGAGCTCCCCAGGGTGGGATGTTCTGTGCTCTTGACACCTCTCTGCCTGCCCCCAATCCAGCATTTCTCCAGGTGGGTGACTTCAGGCTGCCCAGCTCTCACCCCAGCCTGGGAGTCCTTCTTTGGAGAGGCTGCCCGGCCCACCCAGAACTGTGATGACGAGTCCTTCTTCCTCCAACAGGCCCAGATGCCCCTGTGGCATCAGAAGGCTAGACGGCAGCTAGCACAGGCCTGGCAAGCAGGTGCCCATGGTCGTCCGGCACACTAAGAACGCTGCCTTTGATCCACTCGTTAGTGGTACAGTGGAGGGCGGTTAAGCAGCGGGGAACCCCATCACCCCACTGCACAGGCCATGAGAGCACGCTGGATGCAGATTCTGCTGGGGGAGGGTGGCCTTTGGGGTGAGCGCAGTTCAAATGGGACTTTCAGTGACTAGATAATGGGATGACATTTTCAGGGCATTTCTGACAGGTCAGGAGAGATGAGGGCTGGGGGAGTTAATGGAGTCAGACAAACACAAACTCCTTCCCTCCACTCTCTCTCAGAACAGGGAAAACAGTTTATCATCTGAAATGGGACATATTTGATAGTGAAAGTGGGTATTATTATAATTATAAGGGAAAACAGGTGTAAAATGGGACTTTCCCTGGCACACACGAGACTTCATGAGCCAATACACTAGGCTATATGCTCGCCTCTCCCTTTTGCCCATGATAAAAAAGGAAGCGGACTGCACACACCTCTCCGGTGATTGATGGGCTGCACAGGCTTTAGCAGGACTTGTCACCTTCCTGACCTCTGACCCTTGGCTCCCTCATCCAGAAGTTTCACTCACTCATCCTGTGGGTATTATTTTGTGCCTTCGATGTGCAAGACAATGTGCCAGGTACTGCACGTTCAAACGTGACCATGGCAGGGCCCCAGGGCTCTCGGTCCTCTTAGGTCCCTGCCCCCCGTGAGCTCCAGCCCACGAAATAGTCATACGGTCTAGTTTGGGGAGCTGAAACAATCCTCCCTCTAAAATCTGTCCAACTGAGTGGTAAGGAGACTGGAGAGGCAAGAGGACTGGGAGGTGGGGAGTGCCGCACCCGTTTTCTGGAAGAGGAGCCTGAGACGCAAAGAGATGGGACGCTGCCCTCAGCAGCATCTAGCAGTGCGGTGGTAGAGTTGGGATTCAAACCCAAAGCTGCCTGACATAAAGTCAGTGCCCTTCCTTACATCTCACCTTGCCTGCCTCCATCCCCCATGCAGCCACCTGGACAGCAGATCCTGTGGCACAGACAGACAGACAGACCCCCACAGAGACAGGGCAAGAGCCCTGGACCAGTTGGAACACCCACCAAAGGCTGCTGGGGGTCTTAACTCAGCCACTTCCCTTCTGTGCGCTCAGGTTCCGCAGCTGGGAATGGGACCCAATAAATCTTCTGCTTCTAATCTTCCAGAGTGGACAGGGGAGAGGAGAAAGGCACGATGAGCATTCTGGAGCTCCTCAGAGGAGAGGATGGTATAAGAAGCCACTTTTCTGCCTCATGCAAGAGACAGGAACCCAGTACCATTCTTTACCCAACTTTCATTAAAATATTAACTAGGAAATGGTCCCAGGCAGGGAAAATGATTTGCCTGAGATCTTACTGGACAGGTGACAAGATTTCAAGTCTTCTAGCTCTTTAATCTAGTGCCCTTCCCTTAAAATATCTGCCTCTCCCCATTTCTTCATTGGCACAGTTGGTTTTTACATTTAAAAAAATCACTAGTGAGATGGACCCATTTAAATAAGTTTAGTGGACATTTATACTACATGTTTTTCCTTACCGATTTATAGGAACTCTTAGTATATTATATATTTAAACCTATGTTTGTTATATGTAATGCAAATACTTTCTCCCAGTCTGTTTTTTAACTTGGATTGTGGTATCTTTGTCATATAAAAGTCTTTAACTTTTCCGTAATCCAATCCATCACTTTTTTTCCCCTTTACAACTTGTGGGTTTTGTGTCATGCATAGAGAAACCTGCGCATTGACCATGTATCTGTTAAACAAAAGTTTCCCAGGGCTTTTGGATCTGGAAGCTTCGGCACAGAGGTCCAGGAGGTCGTCGTGCAGCAAGCAAACCTCTTCTGGGGGCCTCCTTGCCGGGAGGCTCTGACCATTAGGCCCAGGGCAGCTTAGTCACCTGGCCCTTGCCCTGGACCCCTCACACAGCACCGGGCCCTGTGCCAGGCTCTGCCCTTTGCTCCCGATCGGTCAGGGCCTGGTGGTAAGCTCAGTGAAGCGAATATTGACCATGGCACCCTCTGAGTGTTTTTTCCTGGTCACCAAGGCCAAATCAAAGCATGCAGACTTGTTTTTCCTTTTCATAGTCCTGTCTCCTCCCCTCTCTCTTTTCCACGCTCTGAAAGGGATCTGAAACCCCACTAAAACGGTTTTATGTGAGCGGGCACCTTTATCTGACTGTTGCTACTCTTATGGGAAACTTTTCATGGAGCCGAATACAGAAAATTATCTTTTCAAACATACCATTCAGTGTAATTTTATAAGATCTGCAGTAATTGCCCTAGCATCCTCTCAAAGAAACCTTGAAATCCAGTGGCTGCTGTGTTATAAAAGAAGCAAACAACTTGGGTAACCCAAAAAGGAGTCTTAATCCTGCTGGGGCTCACCCTTGCGAATTCATTGTTTCTGGCAAGTGGAGAAAGATTGCTTTGAAAAGCTTCTTGGAAGGACCCAGAGTCTATAGGCTTGTGCACACACACACACAGGCACACTCACACACCCAACCTAGCAATGCAGTGGCCTGCATTTAACATTTCTAAGTAGACAGCTCAAGCATTAGGTCTGTGCTAAGTCTTGCTGCCTTTGGGGTCCCCATACCTTAGTGCCACATGTTTTCAGGGTGCATTTTGGAGAGGGGCTGGGTAACAGTTAACTCCAAAGAGAAAAGGCAAGAAATGGAGGCCCTAGTACAGGAGCAGCTGGAACAAGGAAGGAGCTGGGCCAAAGGCTCAGAATAGCTGGGTTCTGGTGCCAAAGAGTGAAAAGGGCAGAGGAAATGGGTAGGCTGCGGCCGTGGAAGGGGCAGGCGGGACTGGGAGGGAGGCAAGGGTGGTGTGTGGCTAGGCCCGGAGGAGATCACTCATCTGTCCGTCCGTGGAAAGCTTTCAAAGTGGAGATTCAGGGGTGGGCGGGAGGCCTGTGAGGGTGGAGAAGGGGTCTGGATGTTGCCTCCAGCCAAGGAGGGACCAGACACAAGATTACCCCGGATGGCCACTGTGGAGAGAGCAGGCACGGACAGCTCTGCTGGAAGGGTGGGATGGGATTCAGAGGCCAGAGAAGGGCAAGGCAGAGCAGGGATTCTTGGGGCTGGAGGCCGGGTGTGGGCAAACAGCCTCAAGAGCTTCCCTTCCATCTGGTAAGGACAACATGACTGAGTCACCTCCTAGCTCAGTATACAGGAGGCACCCAGGAAGTGTCAGTGGCCTCATTGACTGAGTTTCAAAGGGCTTGTTCAATGGGGACAGCAGCTTCCAGGGCCACTTTAGCAAAACCATCAGCAAGTGTAGTGCCCAATGTGGTCCTTCCAAGGCTGGCTCTTGGCCGTCTGTGGCAGCGCAGTGCCCCGGCCCAGGAGGCATTGGGGTCACCTCCTGCCACGTCTCCCTGCTAGAGACTCCTTTTTCTTTTCCCTTAATGTGCTGCTTCACTAGTGCTGTTGGCAATGCTCAGGGCTAAGCAAAGGTCTTCTGCCTGCAAGTAACCGGGGACACTGAGCTTCCTCGGGACTGGCCCTCCCCAGGGTGACATCACTGGTGTTGGCATTCCCACCCTGCAGTGTCCTTGCAAGGGAAACAGGGCTCAGGTCACTGTGTCCCTTCAGCAGGTGGGAAACTGAGGGTCTGAGAAGCTGAGCAGTCTGGCTTACCGTGTAAGAGAACTGGCTTTGCAGACACAAAGACCAATACTGTATGATTCCACTTAGGTGAAGCATCTAGAATAGGTAAATTCTTGCTACCTAGGGCTGTTATTTTCCTAAATAAATAAATTCACAGACAGAAAGGAGATTAGAGGTTACCAAGGGTTGGAGGAGGGGGGAATTGGGAAGTTATTGCTTAATGGTTACAGCGTTTTTATTTGGGTTAATGAAAAAGTTTTGGAAACAGTGATGATGGTTGCACAACTATGTGAATGTACTTAATGCCACTGAATTGTGCACTTAAAATGATTAAAATAGCAATATTTATGTTATATATATTTAACTATAATTTTTTAAAAATATTATTCTTCTATAAAGAGGGAATCAAAGAGTATCAGTCAAAAAATATGGGGAAAATATATTACACAGGTGTGCCAGACAGGTATGCCATACTATTAATAAAAATAGTTGGTAATTTTAAAAAGAGAGAAAGACCTGGCTTCGAATCCAGGCCCCACCAGTTACTAATACTCACCTCCCTTTCTCTGGGTGTCCTCGTCTGTGAAAGGAGGTTGTTGTGAGGATCGAATGGGACGGCAGTATGTGTGCCTGGCACAGAGCAGTGCAGACTCCATGAAGAGCGGCTGTCATGGTTATGATGCTCATGTTCCTCTTTAGTATTAAGCAGCTCAAGTTCACAGAGTTAGGGGGAGGATTCACCTTGGCCAGAGTCCAGGGCTCTGTTTCGAGGTTAACCTTGAGGGTGTAGCATTTGGTAGTGAGAGGGGAGTGTAAGGCAGGGAGGGAGGTCAAGTGACTTTGGAAGCTCATTGTGCAACAGGGATAGAGTGACAGGCTTTGTCTTTGAGGGTGTCTGGGCAGGTTAAGACAAGGACTATGGCAGGTGCTGATGAGGCCACGGTTTGGGGGTTTGAACCCTGACAGGGTCAGGTCCCTCATTCTGTTCCCATTTGCTCCCTGGATGATATCCCTACAGGACGGGCCGAGTTGGAGTGTTTTCTTAGCCCTGAATGCATGAGTAATCAGTAACGTTTCTCCCGGGCAGAGCTGCTCAGAGCTGTAGGCTAACGGGAGGCAGCGTGCTCTGTCCTCTAAGTTGCTTGTGACCTTGAACAAAAACCTTCCCCTTGCTGGCCTGCAAATTCCCTCCTCTGTGAAATGAAGGGTTGGTGCATGTCCCTTCCACTGGTGCACACGATTTGGTGCCCTTTCTTGCTTGTAAGACTGTCTTCAAACAGAGGGTGATGCCATCTCTTGATTAGCAACAGAGCGTATGGAATATTTTTGATTTAAGATTTACTGAGCAGCCATATAGCTCTGCTTGCTTTCATAGCTGGGTTACCTTGGGCAAGTGACCTGACCTCTCTGTGCCTCGGTATGTTGTCTGTAAAATGAGGACAACAACCATCCCAACTGGGGGTGTGTGTGTTGAGGGATGTCATGGTGAGGACTACACAAAATAGTATGTGGAAAGTCACGTGGACACTACCTAGCACACAGTAGGAGCACCTTCCATGCGCAGAGCTCTTAAAATGGAAATTATTCCCTCCCTTGGTTATGCTGAGCTTCCTGAAAGAACCCAGAGAAGACAGAGGCCCATTCTCTGCATTCGAGAGGCTATTAGCCTTTGCTTAGTGTTGCAGGAGGGTCCCTCACGAGAAACAGCCAACAAGAAAGTGCAGCGTCCAAGTACAGAGTGTACGTGCTGAAGGGAGGGGCCGGAGGAGGAGGAGGAGGAAACTGGGCTCCAGCCAAATGCAGTCAGGGAGAAAGAGAAGGGCGTGCTAGCTGGTGAGCGTGTGCGTGTGAGTGTGAGCGTGTGAGGGTGAGCGTGTGCGTGTGAGCGTGTGAGTGTGAGTGGCGGTGTGACTGTGTGTATGGGTGGGGGTAAGTGTGTGTGTTTGCCAAAAGAGCACAAAGGCTTACCCCAAAATGAGAAGTCTAGGTCTTCGGCTCCCCTCGGTGGTGCCGTATTTTGCGGTTGTGTTGCAGCCACATGTCCCTTTCCTGCCCATGGCTGTGACCGGGAACGCGCCTGCCTGTGAGTACAGGAGCAAGCCCTTGTGCATAACCCTGGGTGTGATTAATTTAATTATTTCAAAAGCCCCTTTGGTATTTCATGAGGGTCATGCCCCTGGCTGTGGGCTTGAATACAACTGCAGCAGGTTTCAATAAAATCAATTAATTTAATTTGATTTGGTTTTATGTACTTGGAGCGGGTGCCTCTTGAACTCAGTATGAAAATTATTGCAGAATAAAAATGCATATTAGTACTCAGAGCCCAGTGTCCTTGGACTCTCTTCGCGGAGTCTGCAGCACTGATCACATGGGCAAATCCCCTCTGACCTGGCAGGAGCTGCGCCCCACTGCCCACCGTGAACCCCTCCAGCCTCCGACGGTGTTTATGGTGGCTATCGGGGCTGTTTGGATCGGTCTTCTCACTTCCCAAAGCACTTTCTTTTCTGGTAGCAAAGCTAATGCATTTCCATTTTGCTTTTGTGAGAGATTTTGATCGGCCTTGGTTGCCAGCTTACAGGTTTTTTATTGTTGCTGTTAACTGAATTGGAAGCAATATGGTGCAGTGGATTGAAAGGTGGCTATGCCCCTCAAGAGACACGTGAACTTGGGCAAGTCTCTTCACTTCTCTGGGCTTTTGTTTGTTCGTCTATAAGTGAGAGGGCTGGACACCTGCTTGTGAGGCTCTTTCCAGCTCTAAGAGTCATATTCAACGGGACAGCTGGTCTTCCCCTGCTTCGGGGAGCCTGTCCCAGGGTTAAGCCCCACCTCATTTCCGCTCCACTAAAGAGGGCTACCAGCCGGTGCTCGGAGTGGGTGATAGGACTGAAGCCGGGCCCTGCACCCCCTGAGAAGGAGTTGCTTCCCTCTCACATTCCTGTGGATCACAGCGTGTATTACTTTCAAGAAGGGAGGAGAGCTGCAGGGCAGGGGGCCTAGAAAACATCTGGCCAGTCTGTTATTTTAGAGATGAGGGAACCCAGTACCAGAGTCACACAGCCGCAGCCCAGGGCAGTGACTATGTTCCGCCACATTCACAGTCATTATAAAGGGCGGAGAGTTTGCTCAGGGCTCATTTTCCAACTGTTCTTTCCATTCCTTTCTCCCGTCAGGATGGGAAAGAGATGGCCAAGCCATCCCCCAATCCTCCCCAATAAAGCAGATGTTGACATCAGTCATGCTGGAGCACCTATATCCCTTCTCGAGCTCTCAAGCCCAGCGGTTGGTGCCTTGCTTCTAGTGGGAGAGGCTGAGAGACCTGGTTCAGAAACACCTCCCACCAATGCCGGGGATCCCACCTCCACACTTTCATTCTCATAGACGCTAAGGCCTGCTCTCCAGTGGCCCTTCCCTGAGTTAGTGGTATTTTTCTCCCACAGGTCTTACTTCCCTAGAGCTCTGATTAGCAGAAACTGAGCCTGTGTTTCCCATCCCCACCCTCCCTGCCCTCCCCCATGTCTCTGATTTACTGAAAGGCCTTACTGTGTGCTGAGAACTGCCCTGGACACTCTCCTTACATTGTCTCATTTAATCCCTGCATTGGCTTTGCAAGATGGGCGTTACTGTCCCTACTTTACTGTGGGGGAAACCTTGCTCAAGCACACACTCAGCCACCAAGTGACAGAGCTGGGATTCAAACTCACATCTAACTCTTGCACCACACCAAGTGGCCAACCTTGCACCTAGTAGGTGCTTAACAGGTCCTTAATGACAGAGTACCCTATACATCCCTCTGCCAAACCTCAAATGCTGGGGAAGAGGTAATAACCACTACTATTTATGCAGTACCTATTATGTACCAGGCACCAAAACTCAACACTCAGTGAGGTGACTACTATTATCTCCATTTTACAGATCCAACAACTGAGGCATAGAGAAGTAACTTGCCAAAGGTCACTCGGAAAGTAAGTTAGCTGGGCTTGCGTGTAGCCTTGCCTCTCAGGAGGTCTCTGCGGCTCTCGGTTTCCGGGAGAAGGTGCTGCTGTCAGGGAAGGAGGCTGGTGGTGGCAGGGTGGTGCTTGCGCCACAGGGACGTCTGCAGCTGGCACTGCCCTCCACCCAGCTGATAGCTGCAGCCTGGCTGGCGGCCTGCGGCGCACACTGAGCCCTGGCACGAAGCCCTGCTCGGGGGTGGGCGGCCGGCAGCGGTTGAGGGGTCCGGCGCGGCGCCCTCCCCTCTCGGCCCGCCCCGCCCTCTGCCGGGTCAGTGCGGGTCCCGCCCGCCCGGGTCGGCGCCGGCCTCTCGGGCGGTACCCGGGTAACCGCGGGCAGGGGAGGCGCCGCGCGGGTGAGGAGGTCGGGCTGGAGCGGTGCGAGAATGCAGAGGAGAGGCCGGGAACGGGCTGCGGCCGCGGGAGGGGCGCGGCAGGGAAGGGCCCGTGACACCCGGGAGGAGGGCGCGGGCGGGGCGGGACGGGGCGGGGCGTCCTGCAGGGGGCGGGGCTGGGGCTGGGGCGGGGCGTCCTGCAGGGCCGCCGACGGTCTCCGCGGGAAGGGGGCTGCGCGCGGGCGCGCGGTTCGGGGCGGTTGTGGCGGGGCGGAGCGGCTGCGGTGACTTCACGTTCCCGATTCTGCTTTCTCAGGGATCAGGCGAGGGGGCTGGCGGGGAGGGAGAGGTGGGCGAACCAGTCTGAGCAGGCCAGGCAACTCGAGGGGCGTGGGCCCGGCGAACTGGGGTGCTGCCCAGCACCCTCTACCCTCACTACACTCGGGAATTTTTCGTGAATCCGCCCCGTTGGTTTACAGTTTCCCCCATCCCGGCCCCACCCTGTCTCCTGACCCGCCCTCCCTTCCTCCCCTCTCCGCGTTGGCTCCTCTAAGGAATCGGTTAGCCAAAGGGAGGCACCAGGCTCTTGCCCTCAGCTCTCCCACTCCCAGCCCTCCCGGAGAATTCAGATCTTGTGCACGTTCTTTCTCTTTCCCTGTCCCTCTCCCCCAGGCTCTGTGGGACTTAGTCAAGGAGACCTTGACTCAGCCCAGGAGGCCCTCCCTTCAGGGTTCCTCCTTGTCCTCCAGCCTCAGGCAACCAGGGCCCCTGCTGGCAGGCAGGGAAGACCCGGGCAACCTTAGAAGGGTGGGAGCCACACCCTGCTCTTGGCTGTCTGCGTTTTGCCTGAAGATGCCTGCAATCAAAGACAAGCCCCTTAAAAACAAAAACCAAAAAACTTTCTCTCAAATGGTGGAATTCCAGAGGTCCAGAGGCAGGACTCAGATTGGGGGATGGAGAGCAGATATTTGGGGCAAGGCTCTTTAAGGGACACCTCATATGGCATCAAGAAGACCACGATGGTCCACCTTAGACTGCCACTGCCCTGCCCTGTGTCTCTTCCTGTGGCCAGTTCGACTTCTCATTCATCTCAAGGCTATGTGTTCTTGAATTTTCAGGTAGCAAACCAGGAACCCTTCCCGTGGCAATGGGTTGCTGTGTAGGTTGCTGAGCTTGTGTTTTCTACAAGCTTGAAGCTCTTTGACCAAGACTACCATGATCCATCCATCAGAGGCGTTATTTAGTAGATTAAACAACTGGGATCTTTAAGAGAGCTAGACCACAGGCATCATCAACCCAGTCCTGGTATTACACGTGAGGCCCTTGAGTCCCAGAGAGAGGTGACCTGCCCAAGATCTCACTGCTTGTTAGTGGCAGAGCTGGAGCTCTAACCAACTTCCTAGCTCCTCCCCCAGCATGCCAGCTGTTATACTGTGCTTTGATTTCAGGGTAGCTCCGTGTCAGGGACCTCACGTTGCACCTGCATGGCAAACAGCAATTGGTCAATAAATACTGGTGAGATGAATGAACGAGCCCTCACCAGGAGGGTTGGATTAGCACATCTTGTGGAAGAAGTAAGAAGACCCCAGCCTTCCACGGGTGCTTGGGATTTAGCCCCTTCCCATTGAGTACGCTGGCAAAGTTTCTCCAGGCTAGTCAGCCAGCGGAGACCGCCATATGAGCCTGGCATCTTTGGTCACTTCAAGCCCAGCCATGGTGCCTGAGGAAGCTGTGGACCTGGAGGTGGGTCTAAGCATGAGCCAAATTGGCAACTCCAGATCAGAGCGATTAATGTGGTGACTCTTTCCATTCATTACTCTCAACTAACATCTGAACAGTTGCAAAAGACTGAGGCATGTCTTTTCCTGCAGGGGTTCTTGTCATCCTGCAGCCTTGCTAGACATTGTGCTGGGAGACCACAGCCCCACAGATCTGGGGTGTACAGGGACTGGAGGGCCCCTGCTGTCAGCTCTGGGCTGCCCTGGGCTCTGCGAACCCGCTGTCCGCCATGCCCCTGGGGGCTTGCGTGCCGGGCATCGGCTGTTTGTGAGTGTTGCTATGGCTCGTGGGATGGGGGCGGCATTTTGGGAAACAGTGACAGCAGGAGAAATTCCAAGTCATTCAGGCTACTATTATATTTTTAATAAAGTATTTTCAGAAGAAAGAAGCTGAAATGAATGATTAAAATAATACTTTTGGTTATAATAAAAGCTCATGGACTTGGACCTCACTGATTTGAAATTTAGGATAGTTGAGCTTAGCTATGGTAAGGTTACCTTTGCACTGTCTGTGGACCAGAGCCACATGATTTAGAGTAGCAAGGAGGGCACATGCGGGTTCCTTTCTTGTGATGATGAATTTTGGCCGGAAGCAATTCTGCTCCATTCACGTTGGTGAGCCTTTATTTACAAACATTTATTGGCCACTTTCTATGTGCCAGGCCCTGTGCTAAGTGTTCTGTAAGTATTGCTTAACTGAATCCTATAAGGTAGGAATTCTTCTTCCTGGTAAGTGGAAGACCACCAGGATTCGCACCAGGGCAGTCTGACTCCAGGGTTCGTGCCCTTAACCATCACATGCGCAGGTATTTTATGTGTGAGGAAAAGGGGGATAGAAAAGGAAAAAAAAGGATTGGCCATGACCCCTACCCCCTCCCTCCAGAAGCTTCTGATCTAGTTAGGAGAAAGAAACACAGGACCTGGTAAATAGTAGGTGCTCAATATGTGAATCAATCAGTTAAACAAGAGTGAGGCTGTGGGTTGTGCACGTTGCAGGAAGGAGTGGGCTGGACTCTCTCTGCACCCCCGGCCGCAGCTCCAGGGCTTGTGCGTAATAGACCTGGACAGCCAGTAGAACTGTGGGAACTGTTGTCTAGTCTGGGCATATTTCAGATGAGGAAACTGGCCCATGAGAGGGGAAGGGACTTGCCCAAGGTTGCGTAGGTTCCTGGTCCAGGGTTCCCTCCACGCAGCCTTCCGATTGGCTTCTTGGAAGCAGATGGAGGGCTGAGAGAGACAGAAGTGGCACATTTGGCAGCTGGGTGGGCCCTCGTCCCTCCTCTCCACCCTCCCCCCCATTCTCATCCCTGGCCTCTGGGGAGCTCACACTGTGTAGGGGGGCCCCAGGGACTTGCCTTCAGCTTCATGCCGACCCCTGCCTGCCCCTGGGCCCCTCCAGCTTGCTCCTTCTACAGAAGCTGCATGCCCCCCCCCAGACCATCACTAAGGCCAGATGCTTCAAACCTCAGGATGGATGAACGGGGCAGGGAGGTGGAGAAGGCCAGGACTGACACACTTCACCTTTACCTGCCCTTGCCATGCCTGCTTCTGCAGCCTACTTACTTCTGTTCCCATCAGGGCAGGGCCAAAGATGTGGAGACACTGCATGCATTTGTTGAATGAACAAACACCCTACTGCACTGTTAAATCAATAATAAAAAACAAAGGGCACAGGAGCTAGGAGAAGGTAGGTCCACCCAACAACCATTCAGAATTCTGCAGCTGTGGCCCCAGAATGCTTAGATGAGAGAGCCATTCACGTTCATCATCCTACACCCCCTCCAAATTCCTCCAAGACCCTCATTTTACTGAGAACAGTGAGGACCAGGAAGGAAGAAGTACATGCACAGGGACACACAGTCTTCTAGAGGCTGGACTTCTGTCTCCCAGTTCAGACCCTGCTCCTGAGCATACGGGCCCATGGCTTTGAGAAACAGCTTCGGTGCCACGGTCGTCCTGTAGCCTGTTAGGGGCCGGAGTTATGAGAAAGGTAGCCAGGGCTTGTTTGCCTGACACCTCTGCAGGCCTCCCCAAAGGCAAACCACCTGTCATTTCTGATGGGCACCTCGGTGGCAACTAAAACAAATCCACAAAAGTCAAGAGAAAAAGGAGGGACAGAGGTAGGGGCTAGTTAGTGTTTGCTTCAAGTGGTAACCTGGGCAAATTTAACTTGTCAGCTTGTCCGGCCCAGATACCATCTCGTTCCTGCTTGGCACGGATTTATGAGTCTGCGTGTTCCTCCTTGGCAAAGTCCTCAAAGCGAGAGGAAGCAAGGACAGTCCCCAGGGCACTGGGGATGTTGCCAGGTGCCTGCTCCCCGCCTCCCTCAAGCAGTGGCCCCTCTCCACCCGCTAGTGACAACCCTTGGTTGACATTGAGCAGTATTAGAATTTCTCCTGCAGGGTGGGGCACACATTTGGGATCTTGCCATCGGCCTGTTTGGGTTTGGGGGCTGCAGAGGCGGACACTGACCTAGGAGTTGGTATGTTTAGCGCACTTACGTGGCACTTTATATGTGTTGAGGGATGTTCTAAGCACTTAACAAATATTGGCTCGGGTAACCCACCCAACAACTTCTACAGATGAGGAAACTGAGGCAGAGAGAGGCTAAAGCATTTGCTTTAGGTACACGGCGAACGATGGCAGAGCCGGGGTACAGTGTCTGCTCTGGAGCCCCCACTCTTAGCCGTGACCCCAGGCTACTTTTCCTGTGGGACAGCCAGGTTCTTGCCATTTTGACAAGTAATATAATTGAATAATAAAGTAATTTAACCAATCCAGGTCTCAGTTTTGTCATCTGTAATATTAACCCTCCATTAACCCTTCTGATGGTGACTTTGAGAAATGCGGAGGGCTGTTCTTACCTGACCAGGTTCCTGGCTGGGGTTTGCTCATCTCCCCAGGGTCAGCGGGCTCTGGCCACCCTACTGCCTTGTGGGCCCAGTGAGCTCCCAAGGAGGTTGCTGGACCTCCTTTCCCCACAGTGACCTTCCCATGTTCAAACCCAAACCAAACATATTGTCTACATGGTATTTATATATTTATGTGGTTCTTCTTACTATTAAAGCTCTTGTTTATTGAAAAGCTCTTCTTGGAGAGTACCCCCAGGTTATAGGCAAAAGCTACACAGGGGCAGCTGGCTAAAGCCCCCAGAACTCTTCTTACACAGACCCGATGGCTCCTGTGACCCCCTCCCACCCTCTGGAATCGTAGCTCACTTACCCTGGACCACTGGTTAATTTTTAGCTAAAATTCTGGCCTGTGTTCAGAAGATGCCTTATTCTTCCCCCAGCACGGAAGCCTGGGAAAACCCTCTGAGCAACAGGCAGGGTGGTGCCTGCCACACTGCAACCACAGAAACCCCTAAAGGGGGCCGCTCTCCTCCCTCACCCCTGCTCTCTCCTCTCTGTTATCCAACATCACTCCAATCCAAAAAACAGAAATTTTCTAAACAAAACTTAAACTTTACATTAGAATTTGACATTCCCTGCTGCTCCTTTCTAAGTACCTTGATTTTTTTCCCAGTGGAAGCAAGGAAAGAGAAAAAGGTGCCGTGATGGAAATGGGCTTGATTGGAGGTTGGGAAGGGTCTTGAGGCTTCCTAGTATTGGGCAGTGCTTGATTTTCTTAAGAATGTGCACGGAATTAACTTCAACCAACAGTAGCACCTTCAATCTGGTGGCCACATCGGCCGATGGAAAATGAGTAGCATTTCATCAGTTACAAGGAGACAACTGAGAATATGAAATGATAAGTTTTGTGCGTATCCCACTTCCCTTTTTGATTGCTTTCTTTTACATATAAGACCTAACTGGACCCTCACAAAGATCCTATGCGGCAGGATTTGCCCATTTGACAGACTGGAAAACTGATGCCTGGAAAGCGGAGTGGCTTATTGTGGTTGAGTGACAAGACCTAGAGAGGAAGAGAGAGAGCAGAGCCACGCCGGGCTGACATGTTTTGCCCAGTCTGCACCGTGTCATAGTAAGCACACAGGCCTTGTGGGTGTTCATCCTGGGTGCCGACCTTAAGCCTGGCTCCTTCTCTCCTCTGACCTCCCTCTTGCCTCATTTTTCTTCCGCATTATTTTTTATGTGTTTACTTTGCATTGTAGGCACATTTGTAAACTGGCTCAAATCCTCTGTAGAACAAGCTGGATTGTAAATGCACACATTCCTACACAGGATGTTGTTGTTAATCATTTCATAAGGTCTCCTGTGGAGGAGATATTTACGGATTAGCCAATAGCTTCTTTGGTAACTGTGGACACGCCCTACTTCCTTAGAGGTAAAGTGAGGGTGCAGGTCTGTAGGTTCCGGGAGGAGCCCGGTGGCTCTGATGGTCCGAGCATGCTTCTGTTTCCAACCTTGTCAGAGTCACACAGCCCAACTGGAGATAAAGGAAGACCTAAAACTGTGGTTTTTTTAGTCTAGCCCTAGACTGGTTTGCACTAAACCAGTGGTAGTTCCCAGCCTGCCCAGGTGAGCAAACTAGGGAAGCTAAGAACATCGCCTTCCCCATTGCGATGACCACACTACATTTGTGTTACAGCATCTAGAAAGAAAGAATTTAAAATTTCAAAGAAATAAAACCCCATATAACTTTTAAAGAGTATTAGACTTACAGGGAAACCTCATTTATTTGGCCACCTCCTCTATCTGGGACAAGAATCTGAATGGAAAATAAAATAATTTTGAAGCAACAAAAGAGTCCAGAGAATACATGTCCTTACACACATTCCTCTGGGGCCCATGTCATTTGGGGCCTATTTGTTCTTTCTTTATGCACAATTCTAACATATTTAGTTTTCTAGTTTCCAAGCCTACGTGGGGCCGGTTGGCAAATATAGGGTAGAGGGCTGCTAATGACAATCCAGTCATGGACCAGCTCTTGCTACATTTGGTGGCTCTAGGAGGGGCACTGGGTGAGGACTGGCATTGTAGGTGAGGGTTTCTCTGGCTTCCTGTTATGCAAACTAATTCAGATCGTGTAGGCAATTCCCATAAAGAGACTAGAACTCGAGCATTTCGCAGCGACAGTGTAGCTCAGGGTGTGAGTCGCAGAATCAGAAGACGCAGATGCCAGCCAGAGGCACTTGCAGGTAAGACATGAAATGTGGCAGTGAGGGTGAGAAAGGCAGGGTGGAGGACCAGGGCGAGGGCATCACGGGACAGTGCTCACTGCAGAACACACGGTGAAAAGTGCCTTTGTAAGGAATCCCAAACACGGAAAGTCTTCTTCAAGCCATGCACGCTACTTTCAAGATTAAGAAGCACAAAGTTTTATTTTCTAAAATGAAAGGAAATGCCAGACCCAAAAGGACTGTTGAGTCAGGAGAGAGAACATTTAAGAATTGAGCAGGCCTGATTTTGGAGACCGTCCTGGGAGAAAGGCAGCTGTGGGATTGGCCTGGCTTCTGGGACACCATCAAAGGCCACAGTCCCCCGGGGTCCCCCCGCTCTTCCTGGTCACAGTTCGGCCTTTATCCTGTGCCAGAGAATAGCCCCAGGCCCCTGCCCAGCCTGCAGAGAGCTGCTCCCCTGCTTAGGTATGTATTCCGGAGGCTCATGGGGTCATGTCATCTCAGCCCCGCCAGGGCCCAGGTTCTCTCCGAGACTGTGTCCTCCTGCCTCGACTGACATCCTCACTGTTCAGATGGACTCCTGACCTCTATGCATGCTGCTTCTCAGGACCCCTGGTGACAGGGCCACATGCCCGGACTGTGCCCGGCCCTGACCCCTGCCTGCTTACTTGGAACAGCGGCTCTGTGCTCAGCTGCCAGAGGCCTCTCAGAGTCTGCATCCAGCTTTGGCCTCTGGACTTGACAAGACTTTCAGGGTCCTCCCTTCGGGGTTTTCCAGCCATGACCCTGAGCCACAGACCCTGAGCTACGGCCATGCCCACCTCCCCCTTCCGAACCCTGCCCTTGGACCTGGCTGTCCCTGCTGCCTCCTGCACTTCATGCCTTCCAGGTCCTACGGCGTCCAGAGTCAAGGTCAAAACCCTGAGAGGAGAGAGCTAAGAGGGCTGAGTGATTTTAACCGGATGAGTGTGCTCCCGTATTTACTTGAATCTCTCAAGAACATTTTATGAGGCAGTGAGCTTTGTCCTCCAAGACCATAGCCAAATTCCAGAAAGACCTCGCGGTGGATGGACTCACATCCCTGTGGCCAGTGGCCAGTGCCCCTTTTGTGTAAGGTTTTTAAAATTGTAGTTGTATATAAGAATCATTCATCAACATCGTGGTGCTGCCTGACATATATAGTGCACGCTTCATCCACATTTCCTTTCTCCCTCCCTTCATCTCTCCCTTCCTTCCTTTCCTCCCTCCTTCCTTCCCTTCTTCCTTCCTTTCTTTCCTTTTGACCACAGCAGCAAGCTCCCTGGGTCTTTTCCTTGCCTCAGTCGTCAGGCAGGCCCCGACGAGGAAGCCAACCCCTGCATCTCTGTGCCCTGCCTTACCCAGCAAGAGGCAGAGAAGCAGAAAGAGGGTGGGTGCAGTCCAGCCCACCTGTGCTCACTGGCTGACCTCAGTGGTCAGAAACCTCAGGCCGTTTCTCTAAACCTTGTTGTACCTAACTAAGTACCCCACCTGTAAAATGGGCATGCTGATCCTCACTTTAAAAGCTTGTTATAAGGATGAAATTAAGAAAATGACTATTAAGCCTTTTATATATTGTCTGACTTATATTAGATGCTCAATTAATGGGAGGTATTACTATAACTACTACTACTATTACTCTACTCGTGTGAACAAACAGGCTGGGTAATTTCAAGTGTACACGTGATACTATTCCTTTAAAGGCCAAGGGAATGGTAGGGTTAAGATATTCAGGGTCCAGCCCTTTTGTGGTAGACAGAGATGGGCTTGATTCGGACCACACTACACCACTGCTCTCAAAGGCTGTATGTTGCCCAGGCACCAGGAGCTCCAGCTGTGGGCCCACCCTGCCTGGCTTCTGGGACCACTCTTCCACTCACAGCTGTTTGCTTTGGGGACAGCAGCTTAACATCCCTGGGCCTGCACTTCCTCCTTGTCCAGTGGAAGTTATGCTACTGCGCAAACCAGGGCTGCTGGGAGAAGTCAGCAAGATAATACTTGTGAGGTGCTCAGCACGGGGCCTGGCACCCACCAAGTGCTCCGTGAGGCCTCACTGTGATTGCTTTCAAGTGTGTCCCATCTTACGCAAGAGATCGCTCTGGAAAAGTTGTGAAACCAAATCCCGTTTTCCCACTAACTGCCTTCGTCACTTCACCAAGACTTTATCTTTGCCTCTGATCGTCCTTGGAGGGCAGTGACTCTGAACACCTCAGCCCCAGGCCTCCCGCCTCCTCCCAGCTCCACGATCTCCCTCGCATGCAGTGGAGAACAAGAAAATGTAGGTATAGATAGTGATTCTTACTATACCTATTTGCTAAATCTAGATTTGTTTGTTCTCCCTATGTATCAATTATCTATCCTCCTGTCCTCTAGCTACCATCGGTCTATCAATCATCTGCCTTAACAAAGACCACCTATAATTATCTCCTCTCTCCTTACCGTGGGTAAAAATATATACACTGCAACAAACAGTTTATATTTATAGTCGATGTCCCACCTTTCACCTGAATTTTTTTTGAACTTTTTGGAGGTCATAAACTTTTTTGAAAACGCGATGGACACTGAGGGCTGTTTCTGCAGAAAAAGGAACATGCTCACATGCTCATACAGTGCTCCGTATGGTTTGGCAGGGGGTTAAGGTCCCTCTGAAGCCAGAGCCCAGCTCTCCTGTGCAAACAGCCGTGTCCCAGTAGCAGCACATGGCTGGTTAGGTGTGTGCTGAGATATTGGGGATCCTATGTCTGATGTGGCAGCTCTTCCCCTCTCCCCATCACCTGGCCCCACCCGCCCTCCTACTGTATCCTCGCTCATGTGCACCCACGCTCTGACGGGGCTGGCGGGCCTTGGTCCCTCCCCTTGGCTGTCACCTCACCTTTGTCACTCTGCTTCCCCACCCTCAAACACCCTCCCCACACTCCTGTCTACACGCAGCCCACAGTGCAGCCGTGACTGGTCAGAGGAGCGTTCATGGAGGACACGGGGCTCGAGCAGAGAGAAGCGAAGCCCTGGTTTTAGAGGCAGAAAAGCCATGAAAAGCACTGAAATGGGAGCTCCTAGTGTGGCTGAAGTCAGAGCCATCAAGAAGCTTGGAACAAAGAGAGAAAAGTGTTCCAGGCTTGATTTTTCCTTCCCACCTGGTTGGAGATTGAAGAGCTCAATGGTGGTAAAAACGCCTGGCCCGTAAATAAGGACCCCCTGGGTTCTTGTCTGAGCCCTGGCACTGACTGGCATGTAACTTCGGACAGGTCACAGGTCACTTCAACAATCCAGCCTCAGTTTCCTTCTCTTTAAAGTGAGAGGACGGAAATGCTGGCAGTGCTGTGGCGAGGTGCACATTCTAGAACAGCGCAGGTGTCAGCCCAACGAAAAATGCAATTAGCGCTACGTGTTAGGAGCCAAGAAAGTGATCGTGCCCCTTTTCATCCTTCTTCTGAGAATCTAATCTAAGGCAATCATCCAAAATATGAGGGAAGTGTGCGTAAGGACGATCTTCCCAACATTAGCTATGTCACGGAAAAAAACCCGAGTGTTCCAGAGTAAAGGAGCAGTTACGTGTGTACGCTGTGTTCACTCGGCAGCGTTTTAGGCAGCGTTTAAAAATGATGGAAATGGAGAACATGCCTAAGGTGCAATCCAGCATTTGAAAACCTCCTCCCACTCCCCCTACACCCTCAACACACACCTGAAAGACAGAGGGACCAGTGACCCGCAAGGACAAGCCAACCACTGACCGGTCACCCCCACTTCTTCCACTGCGGCTTGCAGCCCCTAGAGGCTGTGGAAATGCAGATTGGGGGTTCAGGTTCTGATTCGGTGAGCCCGAGACGGGGCCCAGGAATCTGCATGGGAACCATCTGTGCAGGAGGTTCTGGTGGAGGACCTGAAACCCACGTGCTGAGAAGTGCCACCATGCTTCAGTCATGGCACAGCGCGGCCCCATGTGGCACACAATCCAGGCTGCCGCCCTCTTCTCTTCATCAGTGAAATGTAAAGCCTTTATTTACCAAGGACTTCAGAACCCCATTTGTCCTAGAACTCACTGCTAGGTCGACCTGCTAACTATGCCAGACAGAGGGCTGCTTATTCTCTGCTTGCAGAAGCCCCCAGACAGCACCCACAGCCTTAAACAAGGGCCTCGCCTGGCGTTCTGCTCCAGTTATGATTAACAGATCCTACCTCTGCCTTGTTTTGGTTTCTCCTACTGCAGTGGAAGGCCACAAATATTCTGAGCCACCTTATGCAGTTCTCCAGAATTAAAAGTGACTTTTCGAGGTGGTAAATGTGACCTGAGTCTAGATCCTGGCTCTGAGCTGCCGTTCTGTAAAAAGACAGTAATAATATACTGACTTCATAGGATCGTCGTTGAGGATTAAAGAAAACATTGCATGCAGTGCTCTTGGCATAATACTTGCTGCTCTTACGATTGTTTTCCTGCTCTTGGGGGTGAATACTGGGTTTGGCTTTTTTTTTTTTTTTTTTTTGATGTGGTCCTTGCAGGAGACCAAATCCACTGTTTTGATTTATGTAGTAGCCATTTAACTCTGCTCGATCCTCCTGTCCATCCTACAAGCCTAACCTTGGCCTGTGGAAAATGGCCAGCTTCAATTAGAAGGTCCCTACCTCGCTGCCTTGCAGAGTGATGAAGGTCATTGTGCTGACCCACAACCCTGGCTGATGTGTCTGGCTCTGGAGAAGGGCTGTGGGTGTCTCAGCCATACTCAGTATCCCCTGGCATGCTGACCAGTGGCACACTGACCAGCCCTAGGGGGAGGCCAATCTCTGACTGAGTACACTGGAGTCAGCCACAGCAGGAGCTTTTCCGGAGGGTGCTTGAAACAACAGGGAAACTGCTGTGCACACCTCTTCCCCATCTAGCAATAACCACCAGCCCAGCGCCTTGTTCTTGTACTCACTGTGCCTCCTCACACACCACACGCACGAGCATGCATGCACACATACATGTGCACGAGCATGCACGCATTGCTGCCCTCATCTTCCCGTCCCTGTCACTACCTTTCTCTTCCTGGCCAACACTCGTGAAAGGAAGAGTGAGTACTGACAAAATGTGCACAACGGCAGGATCCAGTCTAGTTTACAGGTGGATGACAAAACCTCACAGCCGATGAGCAGGACCAGAATCTGATAACTGACAAGGGTGTGCTATAGTTTTCTGTTGCAAGTTTCTCTCTGCAGCCACCTCCTTTTTTAGATCAAAGGTAAAGTAAGATTATTCTTATTAACAAAATGTCTGGTCTCATTAGATTTGGCCTAATTATTTACATAAGGGCAACAAAAATGGTTATTGACCACACAGACCTTTTTAAGTTTGCTTTGCTGGAACTTTTCTTAAGAAATCTTAGATTGCACCTTTAAAATCCTCTTAGGCTAGGAAGCCAAGCCAAGAACTCATCATCAGATTTTGCCTACAGAACCTATAGATTTTGATGAATCCTTTCTTCTTTAAGTCCCCAGAATACCCGAAGGCTCCTCGGCCTGCCAGGAAGTGACCTTCTTTTCTTATCTGGGAGGCTAGGACACTGTCAGCCAGGTACTAGGTTGGTTTTCCCAGGAGAACTTTGTGAGCACTGACTCCGGAAAGTCAACTTTAGGTCCTTAAGAATGTCTGGTCATATTGGATGCACCGTTCTCAAATAGGACATTCCAGTCAAAGCCTTGGTCCTATAACCAGTGTTTCCAATGATGTCCTATTACAAAGAGGACAGATTCTTACTGAACTCGTGCAGATAATTATATTGCCATGAAAATGAGAGTATTCAACAAGAGTTTCCAAAATCTTGTAAAAAAGGTAAATGTTTCATTTCTTTTTACAGAAGTCTGATCTGTTAATTTGTTGTGAGTTATAGATAGCTTAGGGAAAAAGGAAAAGGGATTCCCTCTAAATCTGGCAACACTAATTCCAAACAAAAACTACCATTATCCTTCCTAGGTTTCTTCAGTCCCATGTAATTAATTCTTGTTCTGCTTGGTCTCGGGATAGCGGTTTTATGAACCCATCAGTTTCTCCACTAGAGGTCTAGAAATCCTGATTCAGTTCAGCGATATGGTCTCAAAGTTATTAATATTTAACCAATTCCACAGAAGCCTGTACCCCAGAGAACCTGGCCTGGTCCTCTCCAAGGATCGCTGAGACGTCCCTTTTTGTTGAAGACAAAGTACTCTGTCCTGTAGCTGGTGGCAAACATATCCAGAGAAGAATCAGAGTAAAACAACTATCAGTAAAGCCAAGAGACTTAAAATGGCCATGGCTAAAGATCTGATGAGAGTTCATTTGACAAGGAAATTTACTTACTTCTGTGGCACACATGTTTTAAAACAATAACCAAAATTATGACTGATAATATTACAGCAGGACGCATCTTGAACAGCAAGGTACTGACAAATTTCTAGAAACTTTATACAGTTTCTGAAATATTTATACTAATAGCATTTACCCATACAAGGGTCACATACAAAATATATACAAATGTATGTATGCTTATATACATATACCCATACAAATATAACATAGGGAAGATTAAGTATCTCTTTTTATTTGACAATACTTTTCAATGCAATTCAACGCATCAAATAAACCTAATTATTTTTAACATCTCTTTTTACAAGGTGAAAGAAAAATTTTTTGAGATTATTTTGCAGGGGTGCTCTGGGAAATCTTAAGGTCAATTTGAGATTAAGATTTTATTTAGAATTTGAAGTAGACAATTATCTGTCACATACCAGGATTCTGTGGCAGATTAGCAAATTTTATGAATATACCATCTTACATTTTTATAGGTATATGCTATTTCATAGTACAGTTTTCAATGTGGTAAAAAGAACATATTTATTAACCTGCATAAATATATATAGCCTTTCTGTACTGTATAAAAATAAGAAGCCAAAGTATACAAGCTTAAACTTATCCTTAGTAATTAATGTTTCAGTATTTTATTTTATTTAGAAATGATCTAGCAATGAATATCTATTGCTTAATTTAATTTAGCATAGGTCTAAGATTGCAAGTTACTGAAAAGATTTTGGAAACTATTTTTAGTTTTTATATTATGAAACAATTGTTATTGAAAGATCCATTTATAAAACTTAGCCCACTTACATTAACTTAATACACATGTTCTTAACAATTATACTTGGATTGTTCATAAAAATTTCAAAAGACATTAAACAAAGCTAACCATTATCTCAAGTTATTTCCCTGTTTACTATTTTTATAACACATGCATGTTAGGCAGGTATCCAAAAAAATCACAAAAGCACAAAACCTAGAAAAAAGTTAAATACAAAATATATGTTAGTATTATTATACTTAATGCTGATAACTAAGAAGACATAGCTGATTTGATGAAACAAACAATATTAAACTAGTTTTTTTTCCCAAAGATTTACCTAAATTACATGAACTTGAAAAGCATTTGAATGAGTTTCTATATTTCTCATAGTTTCAGGAATATTTAATTTGTCTAAGCTAATTTGAATAGAACTTCTTAAAAGATTTTATAAATTAATTTGGTAATACTATCTGGAGGTAGAAAAATGTCATATATACATAGCATACATACATGCCTACGTAAACATACAGATAGACACAGAGACCTTATAGCTTTCATTCTAAAATTTTAGCCATGAGTTATATAAATGCAGTAATACAAAACTCATTTGTGTATATGTGTGTGTGTGTGTGTATAATCCTTGCATCACTTCCTATTTTAATCTGAATCACCTTTCTGTTAACGTTACCTGCTCAATATGAAAGTTAAAGCTTTTTACCAATATCTGGGGAGGAGGTTTTCAGGACTTTCTTGTATGCTAATGCGTAGTTGCTTTGGGGGGTCCCTGAGTCCCTTGAGCCCCTCAATGGGGACACAAGTTCAAATGACTGTAGGGAGTTGAAGGTCTGGAGTGGGAAGAGAAAAGTCTGGCAATGGTGGGCAGAGAGAGGGAGGAGGGGGCTGAGTGGATCAAGGGGAGGAGAGAAGGATTCAAGGGAGCTGAAGGGAAGATTGAAGGTGGAAAAAGGAGGAAGAAGGAACAGAAGCAACGGTCAGGGACAGGCCTTCGAGGAGCCAGTTTGGGGAAGTCATTGAAGTTCCAGGTTATCCCTACCTAGTAAAATCATGCCAACTAGAGAGGAAGCAGACAGAATTCTTGCCACAGGTGTGGGACATATGGTCAGCAGAGCTTCCAGAAGAGGGATCTCAGGTAACCGAGAAGCTCCCACATTCTTAACTAATGATACCTCCCAAACAAAGAAGCCCAGGACTCTACCCCAGCCTCTGCCTGGGACTTTGACCTGGCTTCTAGAGTAGAAGCCTCATAAAAGAACTAGGAATGTCCTGCTTGAGGGCCAGGAAGTAAGTCTGCTCTCTGGCCCTTGAGCCAGTAAGACTTCCATCCGGGAAGATTCTTGCTCCAACAGGTACTTTTCAATCAAAGAAATCTGGGACTCTAACCCAGCCTCAGAGGAAATGTTGAGAATCACACTGTGTCCTTACCACACGGCAGGGAACTGGAGCACTGGGTTGGATCAGGAGTGGGACGCACCCATGGACTCCTGATCACTCCATCAGGAGTGAGGACAAAGGCTTCAAAAGTGCACACATGGAGACCTGAGTGAGAGGTTGGGGGTCCAGTGATAAGTGTGGTTCTGTTCAAGTGAAAGCATACTGACTGTTAAAGAAAAAATTATTCACGTGGTTGTTAAGATGGTAAAGAAGACTGTATTCAGGACTATCGCAATAGGGGCGTTCCCACTTGTCCTTGTTGTATTTGGAGTGGAGCCCAATTGCAATGGGGGACACACGTTGGGTTCCACTCCAAATACAACAAGGACGAGTAGGGATTTTAAGCCCAGGGGAAGGGTGCTGGTTGGGAGGGGGCGTTGGTCAGTGGATGGAAAGTTACTAAGAGGAGACATTCAAGATAGGGAGCTTCTTGCCAAAGGCAGGCCAGCAGGCCAGGGCGATTAGCCATCAAGGGTAGGGGATTCTCCCTAAACTGACTTAGCAGCATTCTTGTTAAAACTGGGCCAGGCAGGTCTCAGACAAGGCCCAAGGTCAAGGGCTAAGGAAAGGGCATTCAGAGGAGCCTGTCTAAAGTGTGGACAAGGAGAGAATCTTTGTCAGCACCCGGAGAATATTTGTTATGCCAAAGAGTCTCAATTACCTGGCTGGGTAATGGGGCCCTCACAGATTCCTGGGGACCAGGAGGGACAGGTAAATACGTTCACCATGTTTCCCCGAGCGAACATGGGTCAGGGCCAGAGTTTGCAGCTTGCGTAGGCAGCCCTCAGCTCGCCAGGCTGCCTAGACCCACAGGCATCCTGTCTTGCACACAGTAAATGCTCATGTAATAGTAGGTGAATTAGTTGTTTGTCCTAGGGTGAGGTTCCTAGTTTATTTGTTCTTAGTTTTCTGCGTATAAAAGCTCTCTTTTTTTAAAAAAGGTGTCTTTAGAAGCAAGAGTTAAGTCCGTCCCCTGCTTTGGAAGTACAGGCAGGTGCGGAGGAAGAGGTGCAGCAGCGAGGGGAGCTCCTGGCAGGTGGCCTGTGTTCCGCTGCGGCAGCTCCAGTGTGACCACAGGCAAGTCACCTCCCGCCTCAACCCCATTTCCTCACTGTATATGGGAGCTACAGTCCTGCTCGCCCGGCCCCTCCAGGTGGGGATCACATGAGGCGAGAGGCTGCTCTAGAGACAAAGTGCTTTACCTAAGGAAGGGGCTGAGAGATGGGGGATTCGGACTCACCCACCTGAGTTCATGGTAGATGTTTATCTGTTCGTTGTCTTTCCCCTACTAGAAGGTCAGCTCCCTGAAGGTGGAGACCACGTGGATTGTTCCCCCCTTTATGGCAAAGCCTAGAGTGGTGTGGGGCACGAAATAGGTAGGGCGTACCTGTGAAAGGAAAGGCGGGCAGCAAGGAGGAGGGACAGTGGAAGGGAGGGAGGCAAGGTGGGAGGGGTACAGGAAGGAGGAAGAGAGGGAGGAAGGGATGAAGGGAAAGAGGGAAGGAAGCGGGGGAGGGAGAAAGGGAGAAAAGGAAGAAGGAAGGAAAAGGGAGGGAGAGAGGGAGACAGGAAGGAGGGATCTGCTTCCCCTAGCTACTAGCGCCACCTCCTTTCCCGCCACTGCCCCACCTTGGCCAGGTCTGACGAAGCCCTCTTCCCCTCGCCAGATCCCAGCCCGTTTCCACGGTGATGGGCCCAGCCACCCCCTACACACCCCTGCCCCCCAGCCAGGCTTAGCTAAAGCTTCTTCCTGGCACCCTCCCCTCCTCCTGCGGGTGCCTGACTGTGTCACCTGATACAATCTGGGAGGAGGGTGAGGCCCTGGCAGCCCTGGGCCCCTCGGGCTGTGAGCAGAGGGCTGGGACCCTGCTCGCCTGCCCAGCCTACTGTGCAACCTGCCAGGCTCGCAGCCCTTCCCTGTGCCCCAGCCGGGAGGGTACTTTCCCCTCACTTTCCCTAGCAAGAACAACCCAGCACCCTGTGCTTAGCCTGCACCTCCCCTTGGAGACTCCCCAGGGCCCCAGACAAGCACCAGCTGGTCTCCCAGCACAACTGAGAAGTGGGAGGCAGGCTCGGCAGGCACCCGGCCCTCCCCTCTGGGGCCATAGCATCTTGCTGTCACCCTCCGGCTCCCACAGGACAGGGCAGCCAAAGGCCAGGCAGCCACAGGACTCTGCTCCTCCAGATCACCATGAGGCACTTGAAGAAGTAGAGAGGAGTTTGATGGAGTTGGCAAACTGCCAGTGGGTTCCAAATGGCTGGGTCTGCCCCTCTAAAACAAAGTGGCAGAAATGCACATAGCCTTGGCAACTAAAGATTTGGATAAACTTGGTGACCCTATAAAGGGCTGTTAAAGTGTAGCTTAGATTCAATTTGTGGCTCCCTCTCTGTTATTGATGCTAAACAGCAATGAATTGTTATTTCACATTGGCATTTAATACTTTTCAATGAAATCTGATCTGTGGATCAAAGTGATAGAGCCGTGCGATTACATTCAAGTCCATTGGCACTAATAATGCAAACAGCTGACTCCAGCATGGTGAGGTCTTGGCCTGTCCACAGACAGGAAGCTAGAGGGGCCACGAAGGAAGAGATGGGTGTGCCCCTCCTCCCTTGAGGAGCCTCTGCTGGAAGTGCCACCGCCTTCCTGTTGCTCTAGCTGGTTGAGTTTTCTCTCAGTTTTCCTTGAAATTTAATTAAACATTTGTTGAGCACCGAAGAAGTGCAAGGTGGGATGTCAGGCAGAGCCTGTGTTAAATGCAGTGTGGACTGTTGACTCCAGTGGAGGTTGGGGGGCAGAGACAGAGACACACGGAGAGACAGAGGGACACACACACTGAGGCCACTGCCCACTGCCAGGATGCCATAAATATTAGCCTATCCAGTGTGGGGAGATGATGGGTGATTTCTGTTTCACAGATTTTCTCTAAATGGAAGCATTTCATCAAGACCCTGTCCAGTCCTTCTTTCCCCAGATCTAGGGTTCTCTCAGTCAACATCTGTTCCCCAAATCTCTGCCCGGGGCCAACCTTGTACCAGGCACAACACAGGGAAAAAGATGCACAGGGTCCTTGTCCTCAAGCAGCCTCCACGCTAGCGGGAGGGACCATCGAACAGTAAAATTGATGCTTTGCTCAAGGGTCTCCAATCGATGGGGGGGGGCGCTAATTTATCTGTGTGGTCAGGAAAGGCCGCTCTGAGGAGGTGACGTTTCTGCAAGACCAGACGTGGGAGGGGGGCGGATTTCAGGCTGAGGAACCCACAGAAGCCAAGTCCCACAGCAGGAAGGAAAAGGAACTCGGGGTGTCTGCCTGGGACTGCAGTGGGGGGCGAGGCGGGAGTTTGGAGCTTCTCGTGGTGCACAGTCCGAAGTACAATGTCAATGCCCTGCGACAGGACCTGATGCCTGTTTTAAGGGGATTGCTTGGGCAGCACGTGGCACTGGGCCAAAGGAACAGGACAGGCATGGAGCAGGGAGCCCACCAGGAGGTGCCTGCAGAAGTGGAGGTGAGAGGGGATGGTGGCTCGGCTAGGGCAGTGGTGGCGGAGGTGGCAGGAAGAGGGCAGATCTATTTTGGAGACAGACTTGCTGATGGATGGTTTGGCTGGGGGCGGGGGTGGGGGCAGGAAGGAGAGGGAGGCAGCAAGGGTGATGCTGAGTTTCCGGCTTGAGTAACCCTCCTTCCCCGTGCTCTGTGCTTCTCTAGGGACACTCGCCCCAGAACTTTACCAAATCCAGCCTCCGCCCCAGCCTCCCCCTGGCTGACGATTCCCTCTCGGGTTCAGGAAGCACCATCACCCTGCCTGTTCAGCAGGGGGGATAAACTGAGGCACACATTGGCAAAACATACTGCCCCTTAGGGAGTCAACTCTGTGAACTAGACAATGAGCCAGAACTCGAATCCCGGGGCAGCCTTTGGGCACCAGAGTCATAAAGCCAAGGTGTGCCGTCCAGTGTTGTGACGTCTCTGAGCCCCAGTTTCCTCATGAGTAAGATGGGGAAAATAAGGTCTTGTAGCAAGGATGAAATGAGAGGAGTAGGCCCCCAACAGATATTAGTGTTACTCTTCTAGATCACAGAGCTCATCTGTGTGCCCATCTCTTTATGCACATGTGTGCAGACGCTGTTTATCTGTGTGCTCCTGGGCACAGAAGCTGTCTGCGTGGCCACAGCTCAGCCAATGCCCAGGCCCTGCTGGAGTTTCAGGTTAAGACAATAGCACGCGTGCTCCTAGCGCTTCTGTTTCGCCTTCTGAGCCTGCTTGGAGGTGGAGCAGGAGTTTTCGTCCTCACAGGAACACCAGTGAGTTGTTGGGTTTGGAGCCAGCTGTGAGAGTCGGGGTCCTCTGAAGCCAGCCTGCTTCTAAGCCAGGCAGAAGCTGGGGGTGGGGGCTGAGATGGGGGAGGGTCAGAGGGAGAGAGCCAAGGAGGAGGAGGAGGAGGAGGAGGAGGAGGAGGAGGAAGAGGAGGAGGAGGATGAGTAAGACGGAGGGGGCCAAAGCAGGCCTAGGAAGGAAACAGGCACAATCAGAGGTCTGGAGTCTCGCCACCCAGGGCCCCTTCTGCGGGTGGCTTTGGGAGCCTCCCTTGTCCCCCGCCTCCCTACCCCACCCCTCTGAGACTCCTTTATGTTCCTGTTCCCAGGAGGCAGCTGGCACTGGAGAGAGGCTGGAGGGGCAGGGGGGCGGGTCCCCACTTTGTGCCCAGAGCCATTCCGAAGGGCGTGTCCCAGCAGGGCACACACACAGTGATTAAGGGGGAGGGAGGAGTGACATTCACTGTCCACTGCAGGACCCAGCCGGTGGGCTGGACAGCAGCCAGCTCTCCCCAGGCTCTTGGCTGCAATATCATTGGCCCTGGCACCACCCACTGGCCTACCCAGACACTCCTTCGAGTCCAGGGGCTGGAGCCCTGCTAGGAGGGGCCGTCTGGGGGCAGGCTGGGCTGGGCACCTCAACTCTGCCCACCCCTCTCTGCAGCCTCCCTCCCACATCCTGCTTCAGCTGTGTTTGAAAAGGCCTCCAATCCTCCCTCCCCTCCAAAGCAGGCCCTGCCCTGTACTCTCTCCTTTCAGCCAGAAGCTGGCTCTACCCTGTGGAGCCCCTACAGAACAGACGGACAGACGGACATTTTACTCACCAAAAGAACCCTCTGAGCCAGGCCAGCTGCCCGCTTCCCCAGGGACTCCTCCTCCTGCCTCTGCTCCCTCACCCCAACATGCCCTCCTCTCTTGCTCGTTGCAGCAGGAACTTCCAGGCCTGCCCAGCCCACCTCCTCCTGCCACGTGAGCCTCCTTTACTAACTGCACTGCAGAATCACACTCTGTGCCTTAGGGGCCCTGCACAATGCTGGGTGCAGCTTGCCCCATTGTCCAGTCTGCCTGTGCCTTATCTCCCCCAAAAGACGAGAGGCTCTGAGGCTGGCACCTCACTGCACCCACTCACCCCACCTCCACCCACACCACTGAGGCAAACCCTTTATGGACACACAACAAACACTTCTGGATTGATACTGATTCCATTCAAGTCTTGTGTTGGCACCTTTACCTGCCCAGGTCTGGGAGTGGAGCATGGAGTTACACTTGGTCAGATATTTAATTAGTGATTTTGTGGACAAAGGGATTTGACTTTTCATTCTTTGGCTTGGGTGTTCCAGGAGTATGTAGTATTTGATAAAAAATTAGGGAGTCATCCAATCTTGGAAACTGTCCACCGGCTCTGATGCAGCGGCCCCCTTCTTCCCGTCAGCACCTGATTCCCTGGCACACCCCCTCCCCACCATACCTGGCTACCTCTCTCTCCCACCACGCTGCCTGCCACAGCCCGGAGGATCTGACACTCATTGCTGTCCCTTGTGGAAACTCCTGCTCCCATACCTGCTGAGGATATTTATGGTGTTAGAGGGAACCACAGGGAGAGACCCTGCCTGCCTTCCTGAAGCAATTTTGCCTGCCTGCCAGGGGCAGACCACCTGCAGAGCATGCCCCAAGAAGGAATGATCACTAACACTGATTTTTTGGCGGGGGGGGCCTGTTGGAGGAGATATTTTAGTCTGAATAGTCTTTCTGGGGCTCTGCAAATCACAGCCCCATCCCTGGGTCTTCATGGACAATGTACTTTGGGGTTTACTCTGGGCTTCGGGATGCAAGAGGCTGGTGGCCTGCCCCTGGGAGGGGGGCACAGGCGTGGAAGGCCTGTGTTTTGTGCTCGTTCTCCATGGCACAGGGGCAGCCAGTCCACAGGAGAGGCTCATTTTGCTGCCTCCCCCCCATTTCTGAGAACAGCCAGCAGGGGAACCAAGGAGTTAATTAATGGTAATTTCTCCCAGGTGACCAGATGGTTCCAGGGGAAGAGAGGCCTGGTAGCAGCCAGCCGCCAGAGCCTCCCAGGTGGCAGTTTTCAAAAAGGGTGTGGTGTGTGATTTGAAGGAAGGGCCTGGGAGAGGGTGCATGGCCCCACCTCTCTGTGATTGGTGGCCGGCCCACCCCAAATGTGGACTGCTGGAATCTCTGGTTGGCACTTCTGAGTCAGCCTGTGTGACCAGGGTGTTTGTTGAGGGGTTTCAGTGGGTGCCCCCACCTCAGGCCTCATGAGCCCACCTGGCCAAGGCTCTGCTGGGCAACCCATGAAGGCTGGAGCTGCAGTTCTGGGCTTCCTTCCTGCACTCCCTCCTTTTTCATCGCTGCAAGGATTGCTGTGCAGTGTGTGACTTAGTTAAGCCACATTCATGACCCTTTAGGGAGAAAACATACGAGTCTAGCAATTTTATTGGGCCCAGATTTCAGGCAATGGAAATAAAATTGCCCCTAAAAAGACAGACATGCAGAATTGAATAAAACAATAATAATAAAAAGCCTTCCTTGCTTTGAGATACGTAGTGAAATACTGGAGCATTTTGTGAAATAGAGAGAGAGAGAAGGAGGAAAAAAAATAAACTGAGAAACTCAGGAGGAAAGAGGGGAAAAGGAAAACCCCACCGCCCTTGCTTTCATTTCTGCTTTAGCTTTTCCAAAGAGCTTAATCTGCGTGTTATAAAGTGAAGCATAAAGCGCGACTAGTGAAATTGGTCCTTGCCCGGCGCCTAGCAGTACAGGTGGACCAAAGGGGCTGTCTGCCAAATACTTCTGGTTGGAGGGAGGGGTGGGAGTACTCCTTCAAAACCACTCCTGGAATGGCTTAACTCGCCCAGCACGAATCAATGACAACCTCCCGCCGGCTGCGGCAGGCTCCCGGAGCAGCGCTGCCGCGTGGATTCCCAGCCCGGGACCCTGGCGGCGCTCAGGACACGGCCCGGCACGAGCGCGGCGTCCCCCGGGCGGCCAGGTGGGTCTGCGACGACCTCGGCCGGGAGCGGGGCAGTGATCGTGGTCCCGGAAAGCCGGGCTGCCGGCCACGCGGAGGGGGTGGGGAGGAAGCCATTCCGGGCAGCTGGGAGAGCTCCGCGGACGCACGGAGGACGCCCCCTCCCCAGACAACACGAGCATTTTCGCTCTGCGCCGCGGGGACCCGGTGGCCCGGGTGGCGCCGCGGGGGCCGCGGGACAGCTCCGGCCAGCGCTCGCAGGCGTGGGTGGCGGCGTCCGCCAGGCATTTCCACCCCCGCCTCGCTGGAGCTCCAGCGGGGCGTGGGGCGCGCACCTCCCGCGAAATGCTAGGGAGAATCTGGAACTGTGCGGAAAGCAACTCTCGTCGCTGCCCGGTCGCCGGCAGGCTCTTTTTGGGCGAGGGGGCAGCGAAAAGAATGTAAGGGAACTCCGAAAGGTAGCTGCGGATATACGTTGGTAGTTTAAACTGTCTCTCCCCAAAAAGCTTGGTCCTCACGAGTGGCAGATGCAAAACTTGGAGAGGGGGCAAACGAAACCCATGGCAGCTTGGCAGTAGTCGAGGTCCCGCGACATGGGCAGAAATTAAAGGGGGCATCAGCAGAAGTCTGGCTAGGCGCGCCGGAGGGAGTCCCGTCGAGTCCCCGAGTTCGAATCATGGGTTCAGCTGGGTGGGTGGGGACCCTTCCCTGGGCGCCAACCTGGGGGTGGGTGGACAGGGAGCGCTCCCACCGGGGTGGGCGAATCAAGCTGTGGGCTCTCGGCCAGGCGAGGGTGGCGCAGGAGAACCGGTCCGTGCGCCCCTAGCCCCGTGGGCGCCCAGGCCCGCGTCACCCTCCGGAGCGCCTGGGTCCCTGTAGGCGGGCGCAGCGGCTGCGGGGCTGGCCTGGGAAGGACTCTGGAAAGAAATACTGTCCCCCACCCCCGCCCGCCCTGCGCGGAATGCTCGGTGCACTGTTCCTCGTGCTACTTGGTGAGGGCTCCCAGCGTCAGACTCTGTTCGTTCCTGGCTTCTGCTGTCCTGGCTGTGGCTGCGAGGCCGGCGGGTAGGCCGGGGGCAGCTGCCCTCTTTCTTTCCACAGCTGGTACCGGCTCTGGGCAGCAGGAAGCCCCATTCCCGCGGTTTACTGGCTGGTTGGTGGCGGACCACTTCCAATCCCCCTAAATGCGGAATTTTGAAAATGTAAAGGAAGTGATGGAAACAATAAGGCCGTTTTCTCCAGATTAGATAGAAGAGTTTTAGGAAGGGGGAGCAGGACCTGGAGTGGAGGTGGTGAAAGCCCTGCCAAGTTCGAGTTTCAGCTCCACTCCTCCCTCTCCCTGCCTTCACCGGGTTAAGTCCCTTCGCGCCTTAGGCTCAGGAACCCCCTCTGGATGAATCTCCAGGAAAAGAAAGTAGCCTGGTGCCACCCCTTCCACTCAAGGCATAACCTGGGCTGAACAGAAAAAGAAACCCACCCTCCCAAAAAAGACTCGTATTAGGTCAGCCTGTGTTCCAGCTCTCTCTGGGCATGCTGTTTGGTGCCGGCTCTTAAACTCTCCCAAACTACCACTCCAAGGACCGTGACCAGAGGCCACCACCATCCTTCTCATCCCCATTTTACAGGTGAGGGACCGAGGCCCAGAGGTGAAGTGAGTTCCCCAAGATCACCAGGTGGGCATTGTCAGAGTCCAGGGTTCCTTACACAGAACCACGGGGCACCAGCACCATAACAGTCCTGTGGCCCTCAGCTTGGGTTCCAGAACTTTGTGTAATTGGAAGATTCGGGTCCCACTGAGCATCTTCTGAGCCCTGCTGGGAGATGCATGCAAGCTGGGAGCTTGAACCCCCCGGGGGCATCCAGCACAGATAGATGAGACTCGCATAGCAATAAATGAAACCAAGGGAGTGAGTGGGAGGTCCCCTTAACACAGGCAGCTGAGAGAGCTGCTTTGGGATCTTAGAAAAGGTACTTTGACAGCCAGAGAGTTCAAGAAAGGCTTCAAAAAGGAGGTGGTATTGGGGCAGGAACTTGAAGGAGAAAGACCTAAAGGGCAGAGGCCTGAAAGCTGCAGAACATGGAGCTTGTCCTTCTGTGTCAGTGCTGGGAGGTAACCCAGAGAGGGAAAGAGTGGGGAGGAAAGGGGTGAGACATTTAAAGACCACCTACTATGTGTCAGACATAGTATACATGATCTCCTCTAGCCCACCTAACACTGTCAGATATGAATCATTAGCCCCACTTTGCAGATAAAGAAATTGAGGCTCAAAGGGTTAAGTACACTGTCCAGATGGTGACAGATGCTTCAAAAGTACCCATTATACCCCACATGGTTTAGAATCTTACGCTTTAGTTGGGGAGACAGGAATCACCCGGGTATAATTATAGCACAACAGAAAATAGTATGTGAGTGTTACAGATAGCATTCACTTTTTTGAACCTCTGTTTCTTTTCATTCAATCAATCAATCAATCAATCGTTCATTCAGTGACTATTGTACTGTTTACCGTGTGCTTCTGGGCACCATGCTAGGTGCTGGGCATACATCAGTGAGTGAGAGGAGACCTGGTCCCTGGTGTCAATGGACTAGTGGTAATAGCAACAGTAATAGCACAACCCTCGATGGGTGTTGGGTGGATGAGATGAGACAGGGCCTAGGAACTGCCACAGGAGCATTGCTATCGAGAAGCAGCGGCAGAGGGCCTGGGTGAGGACGGGTGGGAGAAGAAAGGAGAGGAAGGAGCAAAGAGTTGGAATGACATGCTGTAGTCACCAGCACTTGTCCCTGGCTCAAGAGGACACTGTGGCATGCACATAGCATGATCAGCCTCTGCCCCAAGTGCCCAGGAAGGCGTTTGAGCCCCTGTTGTTCAGATTATTGGTTTAAGATTTACAGTTGTGGGTTCCAAAATAAGCCTGTAGTTTTGGCGCAGGCCAGCTGGAGATGACAAGAAGAGACCTGTGCAGTCTCCCCTCGAGGAGGACTGGCCCCTTTCTGGATTAGTGCCAGCCAGGCTGAGAACTGCCCTAGTGCGTCACCGTCCTGATGGATCAGCCAAGTTCTTCAGTGGCCAGGATGGCATTTTCACCAGGCTCAAGCCACTGGGGAGGGTAACTTGTCCACAGTCGTGGGACTTGTTGGTAGCAAAGCTGGATCTCTTGACTGTCCACAGTTCTCAGAGCAGCTCACACCGGCCTGCCAGAGTGGTTTCAGGGCTCAATTGAAAAGACCCTACACCGTATCTCCACTTACAATGCCATTTCCTGAGATGTCTGTCCTTCTCCATTTCAGCTGACCGGACATATCCGTCTTAATAGAATGATGTCGGATGGATGTTTGAGTCGGAGTAGCCATAAATATTCCGGGACGTTTGGCCTGTTAACTCTCCTTCTATCTTGAATGGTGTAATAGATATAAGATAACTACCTCTAAAATTAACTACCACTTTTGTGAGGAAGGTGAACTGATAAATCTTGCCTCAAAGCTATTACCCATCTGAGTGATGCTCTGGGACCTTCCTTCTCCATAATTGACACCAACTCTTATTAGGATAGTTTTGTCTTCTTTCTTCTCCTTTTTCTTGAAAAAAAAAAATTCTGGGTTTGAGGTCTCAAGATCCTATTGCCTTTTATTTTGGGGTGGTGCTGCCAGAATAGAGGCATTTTCCTGCTAATATTGAGATTATCAGCTGGGTAAGGGCGGCGAGCACTCGGCTGGCTGGCCCAGTGTTTGCAGCAATTACACAGGTGTATAATTGCGTGGGGATGTTTGTTTGCTCAGCCTTTGCTCAGCCGGGCAGCCCTACAGGTTGGGCCTGGGAGAGAGCTGTTCAGTTTATTTTCCTTTGGCTGGGAACTGCGGAGATGAATAGAGGGAGGGGAATCGGGTTGAGAGATTGTTGCCAAGAGCAATTTGGAGTCTCCTTCATATTAGTCAGAGATGGTGTTTTTCCTTTCTGAAGCCACCGGCTTCATAGTAAGTTCCATGAAGGATATTTTTTTCTATCTTTTGTGTGCGTGCTTGCTAATTTTTGTTTTGCTATTTAACTTGCTGGACTTTTCATGACTTAGCAAAAAAAAAAATAGCTTGGGGAATGGGGCGATGAAACGGGCCTTTTATATCATACATTCTTCATGTAATTGCTTAATAAATTTGAATAGTGATAGACCCAGCGTTACCATGATGGAGTGAAATGAGGGATTCCTTTGAAGGGAGAGTTTGTCTTCGATAGATGACTTTCAAAATTGGAGCATAATTTCACTTTTCTCCTGCACATCTTGATCCTGTGTTTAGATAAAGAGGAAGACTTGCTCTCTTCTGTCATATTCCCTTTTGCTCCATTTGGAAGGTCCCCTCCGTCTGGGCCTTGCTTGGAAGGAGATGAGCCAGAGTGGGCCTCCTTCCATCCCATCCTCACCCGCGCACCCGCCTCCACCACGCAGGAGGCCAGCTAGTGAGAAGGCAGCTTCCCCCGCCTCCCTGCAGGGTGAGAGCTGCTCCGCAGCGGCGACTTGGCGTGTGTGTGCGTGTGTGTGTGTGTAGCACAGAGCAGGAGAGCTTGCATGACCACAGGCTGCCCCTCCTAGGGCAGGAACCCTGGAGCAGGCTGTAATTCATCAGTCAATAACTGAGTCCATCCACTGAACAAATTGAGTGGAGCAACTTCGAGACTCCAAACTTGAAAAATTGCCTAATAATATGGTACACGATCTATGTCAGCTTTTTCAAATTAGATACAAACCAGATGCAAATGTACACGTGACTCTCCCAAATGATATCATATAACTGGACTTGGCCTTCTGGAAAATCTGCACTGCCTACACGCATGCATTGCACACATATACACAGGGCTCTAGCTTTTTCAGCTATGGGTTCTGTTAAGTTGTTTCTGGAGATGACAGGTTGGCCCATTGGTCTTTGTGCAGCTACTGGGAGAGGCCATTGGAGAGGTGACACTGGTCCCTCCTTTTGACAACTGCCTTGCTTAAGCCCCAGACAGGTCTAGCAGAGGCTGCCTCTATAAAGCAGAAACTAAATAACAGGAACTTTTCTAAGGGTTGTTTGGTTTTTATTTTTCTTAATGACAGATTTATTGGGATGTAAGTCACATACCATATCATTCACCCATTTAAGTCAGTGGTTTTTAGTATTATGTGTTTACAGGATTGAGCAAACATCACTGTAATTAATTTCATTCTCATAACACCAAAAAGAAACCCTGTACCCATTAGCAGTCACTGTTCATTTCACCCCAAGCCTCTGTTCTAGGCACCAATAATCAGTCTACTTTCTGTCTCCATAGCCTTGCCTATAATGCACATTTCATATAAATGGAATCAGATCGTATGTGGTCTTTTGTGACTGCCTTCTTTCAGTTAACATAATGCTTTCAAGTCTTCCACTTTGTAGTCTGTATCAGTATTTCATTTCTTTTCATTGCTGGGTAATATTCCCTGTATAGATATACCACATTTTATTTATCCATTCATCCGTTGATGGTTTGTGGGGTTGTTTCCATATTTGGCTTTCATTTCTCTTGAGTATATGCCTAGGAGCATTGCTGGGTCACATGGTAATGCTATGTTTAACCTTTTGGGAAACCGTCAGGCTGTTTTCACAGTGGCGTTTTCCATTCCTACTAGCAACATAGGAGGGTTCCAGTTTCTCCATATCCTCACCGACACTTGTTGATTATATTAATATGTCTTTTTGATTATAGCCGTCCTATTTTCTAAGGGGTTATATGCTCAAGGAAGCAGTACCCAGGAAATATCCTGACATCAGCTCAATCGCTCTTGCTCTCCATAGCTATAGTGAGAGCCATTTGGACCTCTCCAGTATCCCACCTGCTCTGGCGTTTCCTCTGCCTGTCCCAGAGATCTACACTGAGCTTTCCCTGGAAGTTTCTGTAGTACAGTTTCTTTGTGTGGCTGAAGTGCTCTATTTCACACCGGTATTTCAGATCCACGATGAAATAATTTTATCCCATTTTTATACCTGCAGAACTGACTGGGGTAACACTCTTAACAGAGATAAATTTGAGCCAAGTGGGATGGGGGAACTCGCCTAGATTGAAAACAACCAACGATTACAGAAAACTATCCTTACATCAGAACATGCTAAAGTCCTGGTTGTTAGCCAGCTGTCAGTACCGGAAATGAATTCTAATAGCTTCTTAGAAGTCACTGTAATAGAATTTGGCCTGCTTGACCCGAGAGCAGCCTTAGGGCTAGACTGTCTTCCTAATGGACTCTTTCACTGTCAAACTCGTGCTTAGTCCAGCAGTTCCTAAACTATGAGTTGTAATCACCTGTGAGGCTGTTTAAGAGATTACAGATGCCTGGGCCCTGCGCGAGAAGTACTGAAGTTGGATCTCATGGAAGGCAGCCAGGCACCTGGAGGCGGTTGAGATGAACGTTGAGAACACAGGTTAACCTCTCTGGGCCTGTTTCCTTACTTACAGTGAGGAGTTGGACCACACTGGTGTTCTGCACAGGGATTCGCACAGCTGATTCAGGCATGACAGTTCTGTGCGGGTCTGGTTCTGCACAAGATTTTGTATGTAAAAGGGGCTTCCGCTGCTGAAATCCATTCAGAGCACCCTTGAGTAGATGGTTTCTGAAGTTCAGCCTTGGCAATTCTGAGCATCACATTCTCAGAAGACAACTGTCCCCAACTTCTTGAAGGAGGATTAACAGTTATGCAAATGGTGGTTACTTGATAATAGAGTCACGGTCATCAAGAGCAGCGACACCTGCCCTGGCTGGCGTGTGCACTGCTATGATGCAGTAGCGTTAGACTTGGCACCACTTTCTTCTCGCTCCCTGCTCAGTGACATCCCTACCCACTTCCCCGAGGCCCCCAGAGCTTTCCTCCCCTTCTTCTATTGTTATTTCCAATAGGAGCCCAGTGTCGTTCATTTATTCATTCATGCAACCAACGTTGCCCAAACACCTCCTATAGATGACAAATTGACTAATGCTCCATTTCTGTCCTCAAATAACATACTCACACATTTTAAGCAGGAAAGTGGCCTGAGGCTAATCCCTAGAGGTGCAATTTCAGGACTCCTTGATTTGGAGGAAGGAGGGTTTTGGAGAGGCCTGGATTCATGGTGTGTAGATAGGGCAACTCCACCCCAATCCTGTCTGGAAGCTCTGTTCCCCTACCCTCCCCCACTGGGGCTCTGCCCTCAGCAGGCTGCTCAGAAAATCCTTCTGTCATCCCTGGTCCCAGCCAGAAACCGCCCTCCTCCTCAGCTCCCACCTGCCAGGGAGCAGGCGGGCGGAAGAGGGAGAGGGAGGGCCCATTTTCGGAGATCTGAGCTTCATGCTCCCCAACCCTTGGCTCCCACCCCGTAAGCCTGACTGGACAATTCACAGGACAGCTGTGCTCTAAGAACTGAAATAATCACTATTTATTAAAGCTGTTGGGAGGAGGAGGAGTGGGGGGAGGAGGGCCAAAGAAGGGTCGCATTTCTGCCTTCCAAAAAGAGAGAGGCCAGGTGAGGAAACCTGAGGCCTGGCCTCGAAGCCTGGAGCCCACTCCCTTCCTTCCTGGGTAATGCACACACTGATGACATTAGAGCCACGGCTTTGGGGTGTTTTGAGAGTTTTATTTTATTTTTTTTTTAAGGAAGAACCTTGAAGGTTCATTTAAACAGGGATTAAGTCTCTGTGGCCTGGACCTGCAGAGGAGGAGAAATTCTAGAAGGGTGGAAGTTGCAATAAAAGGAAACGGGCTGGATCTGCCCCCCACCGATCAGTGAGGCCTGCTCAGTTCGTGGCTGTGAAAAGAAGATGTTTGGGTAGTTTTCTGGGCATGGCTGTATTTTCCTTTGGACTTTCTGTGTGTGTGTGTGTGTGTGTGTCGGTTCTCAGCTAAAACCTAAACTTTGGGGTTCTGACCAGGTGATGGGGACACTGGGAAATTAAGAAGCCACCCTGAGTGTGTCTTTGACCCCTAGTTTTTCATCACCCCCTTGGCAGTGTTTGTGGAGGGCATGAAACAGGCATTTACAGTAAACTTTGTTTCCTGATATCTTCATGCTCTTCCTACACTGTTCAAATTCCTCCACCCACCCACTGGGCCCGCCCATCCAAAATCACCCCATCTAAGCTCTTAATACCCCTTTAAACCCTCACTGCACCCCTTTGTTCAGATGATCTGACCTAGTTATTAGGAAAAGCCAGTTCTTCACACCGATTCACATTCAGCCGTGGAAGAGACGCCAGCTACCATATTGCCTCTTCTCAGGGCGTCTGCACTTGGAACAGGCAGCTTTACCCGGACACGGGTCCATTGATGGGACTCGGGCATGAAGAAGCCACGTCAGGAACTCTGGGCCGTGTGCGGGGCCAGTGTTCTTGTAGGAAGGGGACCTCCTGGACCACTTTAATCATGTGACGGTTCTGCTTGCTCTTATGAGGCCTGTACGGGACCAGCCCTGCGGGTGGCTGGGATGGGAGGCTGATGGAGGGTCAGTGTGCGGGCATGCACTGCCCAGGGGACCAAGGCTTCCAACAGGCCCAGTGGGGACAAGCCAGAGGCTGATGTTTGGGCATTTAAGAGTGATTTCCCTCCCTGTAGGCCTGTGGGTCTCTGCAAGGTAACACCAGGTGTTATCCCGGGAAGGTTGGAGAGCAAATGGAGTGAACACAAAGATGGAGATTAAGGGACACCCAGATAGCTCAGGCCCTGGGGAGGTGGGCCCCTCAGCTGGGCGGGTGGCCTCTGGCCGGCCCTCATGGACTCACAGCTGCGGGGTTCTCAAATCCACTGGCTCCTTCTCCCTCCCTTCTCTGGCCGCTGCTCCCCGCTGAGGGGGCAGCTTCCCTGCGCGTTCCCTCCCCTCCCTCCTCTCCCACTCCCGTGGTGCACCCTCTGAGTGAACCTGGCCTCCAGCTCTTGGAAGCTTTTCCAATAACACGGTGGTGAACTCTTTGCAGACCCGGCAGAGGAGAGGGGCTGAGCGTCCGCCAGCCCCAGGGCCCACGCTGGGATGAAAGGCGGGCAAGCCTCACATGGGGGGAGCCGAGGAGAGGCCAGATGGGGCCTGGGAGGAGGAATGCTGGCCCATGGGGGCCTCCCCGCAGCCAGTAGAGGCTGTCACAGCGGTGCCTCCTCAGCAGGGATGAGACAGCACCTACTGTGTGCAGACCCCTGCTAACTCCAACGGGACACTGTGCAGATCTCGGGCCCCTGCCTTCTAAAGGGTTGCCATCGACTTAGCCCCGTGAGACCAGAACTTGCAAATGGCAAGATTCTGTAGACTCAAGCACGACACTCAGCTGAGTGGAACAGAAGAACAGTGCTGTTCAGAGTCAGAGCAGGGGATGAGGTCTGGGCCGAGGGCTCAGGGAAGACTTCGGGGAGGTGCTAGGAGCTGGGGTTGATGGCGAAGCAGCATGGCACAGCCTCTGGAATCAGGGCCTGGTTCAAGTCTCAGCTTCATCACCTACAGGCTCTGTGGCCTTGGCTAGTTACTTAATCTCCCTGTGCTACAGTTTTCCCATTTGCAAAATGGGAAACCCTCATGGGGTTGACGTGGGGCCTGAATGAGAGCCCCCATCAGTGCCTGTCCTGTTGCATGAGCTCTGTAGGTGGTGGCCTGTACCATTTGGACAAGACCTTCATTGGGTCACACATACTGCTCTTGCCCTTGAACCTGGAAGGTTCTCTCTCCCCTGTCCCTTTCTTCCTTCCTCTCCCATATCTTTCTTTTTCTCTCACTTCCTCTTCTTCCCTACTCTAAGGCTGCAGGTGGTCACTCTGACCTGTGCCCAGGCAGGAAGGCAGAAGTCACCTTCTCTGTTTCCCGGGGCTAGCAAGACTTTAGAGCCTCCTCGCAAATGCTCAGCCCCAGAAGGGGCCCCAGGAGGCTGGGTCCTACCAGGCTGAAGAACTCTACGAACTCAGCATGGAATTCTGCTCTTCCTCCTTTTCTCCCAGGATCCCCTCTCAGAGGGACTGATGGAGCCCAAAGCAATATAAATGTCACAGGCAACTCATAAGATGAATGGTGATTCATTATAGGGGCCCATTCCAAGTAGGTGTCCCCAGGTAACGGGAAGCTGATGAGAGCATCTCCCCTGGGGGCTGGAATGGTCTGGAATTTTGGAAATAAGCAAGCAGCACACTGCGGAAGGCAGGACAGTCTTGAGTCTATAGTCAGTTCTGGGTGATTGGATTCAGGAGCCACTGGTGGTCTCACTGTCTAGGGCTGAGCTCAGAGCCCTGCTCTGATATGGACAGAGGGGAGTAGCACCCACGCTGTCTTCAAGCCCCAGGGTGTCAGGGGGTTTATTAAAGATAAAGGTATTCTGGTGTGTTTAATAAGAAACTCCTCAGACCTCCTGTCTGTGACAAAATTCTGGCCTGCTTTTAGACTAAGTCATTTACCAGTAATAGTGAAGAATTATCTTATAATGGATTTTTCAAAGTAATTATGACCAGGGACTAAAATCAGGACAGGAGGAAATCAGCATGAGAGGTAATAAAGGAAATAGAAAACACCAGTATGCAAACTTTTGAAATGATATCCTTTGAAGAGATCAAATGGTATAAAAAATGACATCTTACCAAAGAACAGTCCTGGCCAAAGGTGCAGCCCTCCCCAGAAGTCTCACTGCACCATGCTCTGTGTTGTCACGGTGGCCCTGCTGCTGGCATGGCTCCCCTTCTCATGGCAGGGTCCTTCCAGGATCACTTGCCCAAAGCACCCCAGAGAGGGAGTTGCCCGATGTCATGCGTTCTTAGAATGCACAGCTACCTACCGCGGTGCAGCCACACCACGCCAGAGGGCAAGTGCTGGACGGTGTCTCCTGGGGGTGCCCAGGCAGGGCTGCTGCCCTAGATCACCAGTCCACTGGAGCCATCTAATGAGGAGCAAGGCAGACAACGTTAGGGCATCAGAGCCCTCCTGGTCGAAAAGTTCTTCCCCTGAATATGGATCTGCCTGAACACCAAGACCACACTTTTGCCACCATGCTTGACTGCCTTTCAGCCGTGATAGCGTTATGGCCGGCACCTCCGTTATCCTTCTCAGCCCGCTGTGATCTGGCAGAATCCTAAAACAAGTGGCTTTCGAATGATGGTTCACACTGTGCACCCTACTGAGGGGCTCCCCGTGAAGCAGCCAGAGGGAGACACGCCTTTCCGGGCTGGGCAGCCTTCTTCCTCGGGACACTGTCTCATCCTGAATTCCACTCAGGAGTGAGATGCCCTCCCCATCTTCCACAGCTTCCACGGCAGGAGGCTCTTACTGGGTAAGAATCCACTTGGACCTGAGTTCCAGTCTCAGCTCATCCACTTTCCACCTATATCACTGTGGACTGCTCAGGACCTCTGAGCCCCGGGTTATTTTTCTGGATGGTGGGATAATCATAGCTGCCCTCTGAGCTGATGAGATGATTCAAAAGATAAGTTATGCAATACATCTAGCACATAGGTAGCTGCAATTTTGAAAATAGTTTTTGACTCAGAGCTCCCATGCAACACATCTGAGCCCTCCCTTCCCAGCGGCCTCCGCGTTCTGCTCATGACCCTGGCATTTCTCCTGCCACTGCTGACGAAAGCTGACGGTGTGGCTCAGCGGTCACTGCTCCTGCCTTGACCTGGCCCTAGACTCTGTCCCAGTTGTCCCCAGACTGGCCACTGCTGCTGTTCTAAGAGCAGAGGGCCTTTCTCCTAATCAGTGTTCAAACTCTCCCTGTCTGCTTCCCAAAAGGTGTCCTTGCTGTCCTGCTTTCTCAGCCACCCCTGCTCTTGGAGGAACAGGAGCCCCCGGGGGCTGGCTCAGACAGCACTTCACAGACACCAAACCGAAAGTGCCAGCCAGCATCCTGCCAGCATTCCTGGGTCTCGGCCAGCTGAGGGCGAGTGCCCACCTCACACCCCAAGGGCCTGGGACCATCTCCAGCCACCAGCTCCAAGCCCCTGTGTCACTGTGCCCGCAGACCCTGTGACCCTCCCACAGGCCAAGACAGCAGGGGTCACATGCAGACTCACCCCACCTCCACCCTAGCTGTCTCCTCTCTAGTCACGATTAGTTTAATCAATAATGTGATAAACAGTAAGTCAGTAGTAAAAGCATCTAAAAGAGGTAATCAGCAACCAAATACCATGGTTCTCCAAGGTGGTTGGTAGCATTTTGTTTGGCTCTAGGGCCTGTGGCGCAGATGCTATTCTAGCATGTGCCGTTGGCTTCTGGTAAAGGTATGTGCCATCCAGTGTCCACCTCCTCCCATCCCAGGCTTGCCCGAGGGTTGCAGCCAGGCAGACGGACTGCAGGCTTTGCTCTGCTTGTTCAACAGGCCCAGAGAACCCGACATTTCTAGGTAGAGGTCACTATATCCCAAAGTAACGGATGCCAATTAAAGGGGCCCGGCCTGCCTGGAGAGTTGGGGAGATAGTACCCAGCCTGTGATCCCCAGGTCGCGGGGTTAACGTGACAACTGAAATGATTCCTCACAGACAACTTCGCCTTAATTGGCATTTTTCCTGGCTGGCTGAGCCTTGCAGGAAAGAAACCATCTCACTGTCCCCAGGCTACATCACCTCCTGTCCATCAGGGACCCCAGAGCCAAGCATCTTGCATAAAATATGAGAGAAACAACTCTTCGTATTAATAAACAACACTGCGGTATACGTGCGTTTGGGTTTGACAAATCCATTAATAAAAACATACGTAATTGTTCCTAAGGAGAGCTGTATTTTGAGCATACATCTTGCAGCGCTTATTTCTATATTCACCTTTCTTATAGTGCTTAGCGTCTGAACTACAAAATTGATCCTGAGTGTTACTGTGTGAATTATTTCTCTGTACTGCAGCTCCTGTTTCTCTGGGCCGAGTTCCCTGGGTAGCAGACTAGGAAGCAGTTTAGCATGCAGGGTGTTTGTTAGGAGTGCCTGAGGGATCAACTCCTGCGTGAGGCAGAGGGAGGGCACAGACGCTGCGATGCCGCCAGCCCCGTCACTTCAGCCAACCCCACGGGGACCCCAGAGCCGAAACGGCCCCTTCAGGTTTGTCCCAGGCCTCTGATGCCTCGAGGAGTCATTGAACGGCAGTCCTTGCAAGGCATGACTTTGCGCCAGGCAGGTCTCTGTCGCTGAGGCAGCCCTGATGGTGCTAGGCCTGTCTCAGTGTTCCCTGGTCCTCGGTGCCCAGTGTCGAGAGTGAGTACTGGTGCCAAGTTGAGCCGATGATGGAGTGATCACAAATACAGAGCTATCCCACACAAACAGTTTATTGCAGAAAAGAAACTGTGCAAAGTGAAAGTAAAGAAGGAAGCCACCCAAAGTGAAAATCCGTACCAGAGAGAGGAACAGGTCAGCCTCCACAGTGGAGGAAGACGTTGATGACTCCCACGTGGTTTCCTTTTATTGGCCTGGTCCTCAGGGGGCTTACAGGAGGTATGGGATGTTAGCAAATGATTATCAAATATTCAGCATTTTTCCTGCAGTCCCTTCCCCTGATTTGTCCTCCCCCCTCCACCCTTCTCTGCTCCTGGGAACCACCCTCCTGGCCTCCAGCCACCACCTGCAGATTTGATCCCTACCTAACAATGGGGCTGTCCTGGGCTGAGGGCTGAGAGCTAGCTTCGCTCCCAGCAGCTGGGGCCACCACCCTGGGGGCTCATCTCTGTGCCCTCCACAGCCTGTATACGGTTCATTTTTCTGATTAGTTTGTAATCTTCCTACAGGCAGGAAGTATACCCCCTATTGATTTCTCTGTCCCCCTCTCAGCCCCCAGCATGGAGCTGAGCACTTGACAGGTGATCACAAAGCAATCCGTGATCCATGTGGAGATGCAGCCGTGGCATCGGGCTTGCTAGTTCTCTGTGCCTGGGGCAGATCAGCCAGGCACCCACAACTGCCAGGAGGGAGATATTACAGCCCAGGGTGTCAGCTCTCAGACAGAGCCCCAGGGACAGGCTTCCCCAGCCCCATGGATCCATACGCCCTCCTGCAGGGAGTCAGGGTCTGGCAGGGAATATTCCGACTTTCTTGTGGGGGGAGGGTCAGTATGTGTGCAGTACATAAGCTGTTCCCATCAGAACTGTCATTCACGCATCCACTCATTCATGCGGTTACTGAACACCTATGATGATGCTCGCACGGCGCTGTGGGGCACAGGGTGGCAGCTCTTCTTCCTCCTAGGGTGGACTGTAAGTACAGCTGGAACACCCCACCGCACCAGCAACTCAGGGAAACTTGTGCGTGTTCATTTGGCCCCTGGTTCTCTCCTCTCACTCAGAAGCCCCCTGGCCCCCAGCCACCCCAACTCCACCCTCTGTATTTCGCTACCTGTTTCAGATATTCACTGGAGCATGTTGTAACATGCAAAGTCAGCCTAATCCCTGTGATCCCAGCCTTGCCGGCCTCGGTTGCAACCACGTGGCACTGTGGGTTTAATGGTGCCACTTGCTCAGAGGCCCCTTACACAGGGAGCTTGCACGTGGGCAGGACAGAATATATAGTCTCTGCCCTCCACCTCCCACACACCCTACTCCAGCAGCTATGTGCCTACAAAGTAAAGATAAAACATCTACATCTTTATAACAAAAGAGAAAAAAATTACTAACAATCACTGTGGCCAAATGTAGAATGGTAATATCTTCGGTTGACCATCACCCAGTTGGATATTGTACACCATTAAAAGGGCAAATCCAGACATTGCGCAGCAGCATGGAGCTGGGTTTAAGAAGCACTGTTAAATGAAGAAGAAACAATAAAAAATGTGCTGCCCACACCTCTGTGCCTCCACTGGGCTGTGCTGGCATCATTGTAGAGTAGATTTCAGTTTCAACAGCCTCTGAGACAGGCTTGGTCACAGCAACATCAAGACCCAGACTGGATGTCTGCAGGCTCAGCTGGCCCATCTGCAGGAGCCCACACCTCCTCGCTGCACCTGTGGGGAACCTCCCATCATGCCTGAGAGTCACCAAGGACCACAGCATCTCACTGGGCCCCAGGTGCAGGTCAGCTCAGACTTTAATGCCGCAGTTTCTACATCTCTGCTGCTGCTCGGTGAGAACACCACCTCCCTGGCCCTGCCCTGAGCCCTCAGGATGCCAGAGCCACCCTGTGCCTGGCAAAACCCTTGCCCTCTCTCTCTGCCCTCTTTGTCATCAGGGCCAGGTGCCTCGCAGTCCCCAGCCTCTCCCCTAAGCCCTTATTTCACAGATGCAAAGCTGCCTCTTGGGCCAAGTGAGGGCTCACCCCATTGGACTTGCTGTCTCTCTGCTACCTGTGCCCTGCAGCCCAAGCTCTTTCACTCAATCCAAAAGCCTTCACGCGAGTCACTCTCCATCAGTTCCACACCCAGCTAAATCCAGAGTCCCGTGTGCGCTAGGGAGACAGCCTACTGGAGCCACTGGTACTGCAAGTGTGTGTGAATGGGAGGCGTCTAACCCAGGCTCAGAGTGAGCTGAGAAGCGGAAACAGGTGTATTAAAGGGGAGGGTACTGGGGAAGTTCTAGTGTGTGCATCTCTTAAGTTGTCCTTTCATGCTGTGGTACAATAAGTATAGTGTTTTTAAAAATCAGTGTTAAGCTAATCTTAAAAAGGAGAAGAGTTGTAGAAGGTTCAAGATACACAAGAAGAGCAGCCGGGAGGCCTTCTGCGCCTGGACTCTGATGACAGCAAAGGGACGCAGGCTGACTGTGAAGATACAGGATGCCTGAAGTTGCTTGTGCAATGGTTTTGCACCAGTTGGGTGGCTCACCCCCTCTTCCTGCCACCCCTTCCTGGGCCATGGCCCGGCTGATGGGCTGGATCTCCGTCTCTCTGTCTTCAAGGGACAGCTCTCTTTGAACTGGAGAAGACAGAAGAGCAGTGCTGATTGGCATGGCTCCGTGGGGAGTACAGGAGCGGGTGTGAGAAGTGGCTGCCTTCCCCGAGACCTGGGAGCAGCTCGGGGATGGGGGAGCCGTGCCCTCCCAGAGTCCTGGCAGAGACACCTGAGGTGCCCCTTACTCTCCTGGTGCCCCCAAAGTCCATCTGCCTCCTGCGGCCACGCTGCTTTCAGGGCTGGTGCTCCAGGGAAGTAAATGTGAAAACATACTGCCTCCTTCCCAGCACCCTCCTCGGGCAGGTGATGGAAGGCTGGAGCTCAGCTTGGGTGCATGACGAAGGCTGGAGCTCAGCTTGGGTGCATGACGCCAAAGGAGCTTTGCGTCTCGTTTCCAAGTGCATCCGGATGGGTTGATGGGAGGGTGGGCTCAGCATCGTCCTGCCCCTTGTTTGGGGTTGTGCAGACCTACCTGCTGGTTGACACGTTAGAGTCCTGCCTTTTCTCCCTTCTTTCTCTCTTCCCCCGGTGTCCAGTCCTAAGCCTGTCCTGCCAGCTCTAGTCCCAGCGTCCATCCTGGACCCTACCACTTCCTCCGCCACAGTCCAGCACCCTCGGCTCCCACCTGAACCCTTCCTGTCTCCCTGGTCTGCTCGGAGCCTTCCCGTATACTCTGTCCCCCAGATCATCTTCTAAAATATAAGTAGGATCTGTCACTCTGCTGCTCCAGACTCCTCGATGGTTCCCTGCTGTAATTAGATTGAATCCCAGATTCCTTACTGTGGCTAAGGTCTTGCTATACAGAGGGTGGTTCCCTGGGGACCAGCAGCTTGGACTTCAGCTGGAAGCTTGTAGGACATGCAGCATCTCAGGCCACATCAGACCTACGGAATCAAAATCCCTGGACCGTGTGCATGTGACCGATTGCGACATGCGAGCCAAGGGGCCCTCTGCAGCCTGTCCAGCCTGTCCCTTTGACCTCACTTAGGCCAACACACTCCAGACTCAAAAGGCCTTCTCCAAGCCCCCGACTAAAGGAGTACTCCCCACCCCAAGTCACCTACAGCTTTATTCCTCTGTTTTATTTTCTTCAGAGGGCTGGCTCATCCCCATCGATGAGATCACTGTTTATGTTTGTATGTCGTTATTGTCTGTCTGTCTGTCTTCCCGCTGGAATGCAAGCTTCATGTGGGTGGGGCCCAGCCAGTCTCCTCCCCACCATATCCTCCCTGCCTATTACGAATCAAACCAACACGCCTTTACTGGGCACCTAAGATGGGCCCAAGCAAGGTGCCTGGGGCCACAGGAGTTTATGGTCGGCTGGGAGGACCCTCCTGTTACACATGAAAGTTAATTCAAAATGCAGAGATAAATACAAATGAGAAATGCCCCATTCCCCAAAGTTCACTCGGTTGGAAAATGAGAAAGGGAGGTGCCCGGTGGTTTCTGGAAAGGAATGTGTGGAACGCGGGTCTTCCATGAACGTGGGGCTGGCAGTAGGAAGGAGGACTTGCCCTCGTGGGGCTGTGGTGATGTTCCAGCTCCTTCTCACCTGGTGGAAACGATTCATCAGTTTTCAGAGATTAGGAGGATCGGGTGCCAGTGCTTTCCATCCCAACAACCTAGATGAAAACAAGGTAATGGGGGGAAAACTATCCTTCGGTGCAGAGCTGTGGTTCCCAGGATGTGTGCCCTGAGCCAGCAGCAGCATCATGGGTAGTGGTTCGAAATGCTAATTCCCAGGCCCCACCGGGGACCTGCTGAATCAGACACTCTGCAGGTGGGACGCAGTGAGTGTGCTGTAACAAGACATCTAGGTGATTGTGATGCACGCTGACATTTGAGAGATTGATGCGATAAAAGTAAATCTTTTTTTAGTTATACAATAAATTGTTTTAGAAAATCAAAAAAGTAAAAGAAGGCCGGGCGCGGTGGCTCACGCCTGTAATCCTAGCACTCTGGGAGGCCGAGGCGGGTGGATCGTTTGAGCTCAGGAGTTCGAAACCAGCCTGAGCGAGAGTAAGACCCTGTCTCTACTAAAAATAGAAAGAAATTAATCGGACAACCAAAAATATATAGAAAAAATTAGCCGGGCATAGTGGCACATGCCTATAGTCCCAGCTACTAGGAAGGCTGAGGCAGGAGGATCGCTTGAGCCCAGGAGTTTGAGGTTGCTGTGAGCTAGGCTGACGCCACGGCACTCACTCTAGCCCGGGCAACAGAGCGAGACTCTGTCTCAAAAAAAAAAAAAAAAAAAGTAAAAGAAGATTAATGCATCAGTAATTCTGCCACTCAGAAATAATTCCAACTGATACTATTAATATTTTGGTGTATCTTCTTGCAACCTTGCAACTTTGCAAAAAATATGTATTTTTTTTACTTTGCAAATTTGAGATTATTCTGGACATTAGCTGCTTTTATCACTTAGTAGTTTATCTGTGAGGTTTGCTAATCATTAGAAAATCTCGTTTCAATGGCTGCATACTATTGACTCATGTTAATGTACCGTAACAGCTATATATTTGGGTAGTTTCCTGTTTCCCTGATATAAATGGCACTAGGATGGACATTCTGGCTGAGAAACCCTGATTATTTTCTTAGGATAAAGTGTAGAAGGGAAGAACAAGTCGATATTTTAGGTTTTTTAATGAACTTTTAACTCTTAAAGTTTTAAAACATACGTATATATGATAACATACATCACCCCCAAAAGTTACTATATTAACCTATCAATCTATAAAAAGAGCTTCCATGGCCTTAAAAGAAAAGCCTACATCTCAGTGGTACAAAAGGGGAAAAAGGAAATGATAGCCACAAATACAGGATTACATGTGGCAAATGACCAGTTCACGTGTGAGACAAGGTGAACCTCATTACTAGTGAAAATATTCAAGCTGAAGCTCCAATGTGCCTCTTTTTTAAACTCATCGATTTCATGAGGCTTTGTAAAAAATTAGAGTAGCCAGGGCTGGCAAGGAAGGTGCAGTGAGGTGGATATTCCCACCCATGTCTTCTGGAAGGAATATAAATTGGTACCACCTTTCTGGAGAGCAGTTTGCTGTGTTGTACTAAAGATTCGTTCCACTTGAGTAGCTCATTAGATGCCATGAAGGCTCATCTCCAGAGGAATGGAAGGAGTGTTTTGTTGTACAGGAGGAAGAGCTCTCTCTGACTCAGGGCATGGGGTGGTCCAGGCACTGTTTTAAGTGCTTCGTTTGTATTAACTTACTGACCCTTCACAACCATCCAGTGGGGGGCTATTTATTAGTCCCATTCTATAGATGAGAAAATGAGGCCAGAGAGCTCAAGTAACTTGCCTGAGGTCACATAGCAGGAAAGTGGCTGAGCTGGGATTTGAACCCCGTGAAGGCTATCTCTAACACCTGTGCTTCTGACCTGTGTGGCAAGCTGCCTCTCAATATGGCAGAAACCGAGACAGTGAGCTTAAGTGACACTCCGAGCCACCCAAGACTGGAGGGGCCTTCTCTTGTCTCAGCTCTACACTCATCCACTCATCCCGTTCTATTCCCCTCCACCTGCCAACCTCGGCTGTGGATTCCAGTCTGTCCTGCCTCTGAGACACTGCCTTCGTTTTGAGACATCTAAATTTCAAATTGTGATAGGAAAGACACATGGTTTAAAGAATAGAAAACTTGCTTTGTTCACGAAGAGACTGGTATGTTCTGGAATATCCAGTTTTGTTTGAAATATACGTGTGGTTTCTTTGGCAGTTGGGTCCTTGGAGTAGAGGCGGCAGCTGGCTAGATTCACAGCTCTAACCCTGCTGGAAACTTCAGGGAGGTGAAAATGAAGTCCCATCTCAGGTCATAGCTTTTCCCTCAGGTGCCCAGGAGTACGCTAAGTGCTGTGGGAGATGGGAAAGAATTAGCAAGTAGAGCCCCTGGCCTTGAGGAATGTCTGCCTGTTTGAGCAGGGCCGGCCCACACTCACAGCTCCGCAGGAGAACTAGCTGGCCCACGGGATATACTTATCATATATGTGAATGTTCAGGGAAGCATTATTTTCGATAGCCAAAAGGTAGAATCAACTCAAGTGTCCAGTAACAGATGAATCAATAAACAAAATGTAGTGTGTGTATGTGTGTGTGTGTGTGTGTGTGTGTGTATAAAATTCACCCATAAAAAGAATTAAGTTCTGTTACATGTTTAACATGGATGAACCTTGCAAACATTATGCCAGGTGAAAGAAGCGAGTCACAAAAAAGAAGTATGATTCTGCTTATATGAACTATCTAGAAGAGCCCAAATTCATAAAGACAGAAAGTAGGTTAGAGGTCACCAGGGGCTGAATGGAGTGGGCAATGGGGAATTATTGCTTAACGGATACAGAGAGAGTTTCTGTTTGGGGTGATGAAAAAGTTTTGGAAATAGTGGTAACAATTGCACAACATTGTGAATTTAATTAATACCACTAAACTGTATATTTAAAAACAGTTAAAATGACACATTTTATGATATATGTATATATTCCTGTAAAAAAGAACCCAGAACAATTTATTGGTAGTTTTGCCAATATTTGACCTTTACATAAATGGAATCGAACTGCGTGTACTCTTCTGCAACTTGCTTTCCTCAATCTTATGTTTCTCCAATCCACCCACATTGGAGCGGCTGGCTGCAGTTCACTCCTTTTCACCACTGAGTAGTATTCCACGATGGGAATGTACCACAACCTATTTCTCTGTTGTTTGGTCAGTGACATTGGAGATGTTTCCAGGGATTTTTGCTTTTCAAAACAATGCTTCGGAGAACGTTCTTTTATGTGTCTCCTAGAGCACTTATCCAAGAGTTTCTCTGCTCTTCATCTAGGGGTGGGATTGCTGGGTCAGAGGGTGTATGTGTTCAACTTCATAAAACAATGCCAAATGGTCTTCCCAAGGGGTTGTACCTGTCTTCACTGTCCCGGCCATCCGTCAGTTCCCAGCTGCCCCACATCCCCACCAATACTGGTAGATACTTTCTCGAGTTCCATGCCTGTCCTGTACTTGCCGGCATCTGCAAATTTAGTCCATACCCACGCTTATGATGACGCTGTCGAGGACAGAAGTACTGCCTCTGGATCACCAAGGGATCCCAGGACCTCCAAGGTGGAAAGGGCGTTTCACGGGACAACACCCCCCTCACGTTACAGACAAGTACACGGAGACCCAGCGTGAAGGGGGACTGGGCTGTGATCTCACAGTGGGTCCCAGGGTCCTGGTCCAGCCGTGTTTTCACAACCACCTGTGCACAGATGGCAGCCTGCTTCCTGGAGTGACCCCCCACAGGGAGCAGGCAGGGCTGTCGTTACTGATACAGCCGCCACTGTGCTGACTCCACCACCAGCCAAAAGCTCCTTGAGACGGAATCTGTGTTGAGGGCTGGGGTTGAGGAGGAGTTCATCCTGCCCACACGTTCCATTCCTAAGACCCTGGAAAAAACATTAGACCGGTGGATTTTCTTGGCTTTCCCCTTGACTTCGAGCCAAATGAAAATGGCCACACCTTAGGCCAATAGGTAGCCCCAAATGAGGGCAAGTGGCCTGGGCCAGCTGGGGCACCTCGTGCCCCCTTCCCTCTTGCCAGCCCTTTGGATAGGAGTCCCAGGGAGGGCTCCATCCCAAACTGGCTCAGAGACAGGTCAGTCCCAGTCATCCTTTTTTGAGCTTATCTTCCCTGCCTCTTCCTCAGCTTCCCTATAGCTAACTGTGCTGGTTCTCCCCGTGTCTGGGGAAGTTTCACCTTTTCATGTTCATCCACAACCCTAAGAAGAAAGGCAGACCGGGGTGTATTACCTCCACTTAGCAGATGGTGCCACAGATGGATCTACTGGCCAGCAGGTCCAGAGACTTTCCCCTTTGTCTCACTCCTGTCCACAAAAAAATGCCTGTTCCTAAGACAACACGAAGGACACTCTCAAGGATAGCTCAAGGAGTATCACCTGTCAACTTACTGGTTTCATATGGGCAGATTTTCCTATGACGGGCACTCAAAGTCAGACACTCCAAACACATGAGCCTGGTGTTGTCTACATGGGCAACCCTCTGTTACTTTTCCCTAAAGCACTGAATCCACTTTAGCCACCAAGCGTTTGAGAGACCACCCAGTTATTATGTTTAAACTCTTTATCATTGAAATACACATTCTATAAAGAAAAAAACCAAAACAACAGGAAGAGGAGGAAATAATCCCACTACTCAGAAATGCTATCCTTAATCCTTTGTTAGGGATTCTTAGTATTTTCTTCATTGTTCTCTCAGTGTATACAAACACACACATGATAGATTTACTGTACATACACCTTGTAAACACTGTTTCTCAACCATCTGTAATGATCTGCTTTTCCTAGAAAGAGCATACATAATTTTAAACTTTTTAAAAATTATAAAAGTAACGCATAGTCATTGTAAAGAGCAAGGAAGGAAGAAAGGAAGGAAGGGAACAAGGGAGGGAGGGAGGACGGGATACACAAGAGAGGAAAATTGAGCTACTATAATTTTCCCACTGAGCTAGTACTGTAGATACATATGTATTACTCCAGGTGTTTTTTTGTGGACATATATTTTATTAAACAAATTGGGATCATTTTGTACACACTATTTATACATGTCACAACACAGCATATTTCCATGTCAATAAAATACTTGTCTATATTATTTTAATGGCTGCAAGTCATTTCACTGTATAAATGTATACTCTCATACTTTATTTAACCAATATCCTTTTTCGTTGGGCATTTAAAATTTTTTTCACAATACAACAACACTGAGATTAATATTATGTGGCAAAACCATTGCACATAGTTAGCTATTAGGATAAACAATGAGAAGTAGAATTGCTGGCTCAAAGAGAATATACATAATAATTTTAGGCTCTTAAACTGCTAACTTACCTACCCCCAAAAATGTGTGTTTTTATTTTATTTTTTTTCCTGATTGGCTATGCCTTGGTTTCATATAAATGGATATATAGAGATATATAGATGTTTTGGTTTCTGTTTGGATGAGGTTGGTCTTGAATAGTGAATGCACATAGGTATCTGCTCACGAGCAGGCCCCAGCCGCAGGTCACTGGCTTGGCTAAGCTGCCCCTGGGGCCACCTGATCACATCTCTCCCATCCAAGGTGAGATAGAGCTCACCTCCCCCCATCTCCTCCTCCTGCCGACCTCACCCAGGGCTCCTGTCCTCTCTCCTCTGCCTTCCTCCTCTGGACAATCAGGACAGGGTCAGAGCAGCCTGGGGAGTAGCTCACCTTGGGTTACCAAATATTGAGAAAAGGGGAAAAAATGCCATCTTGTAAAGGTTCGTATATTGACTTTTTAAATTTTGCAATTCATTGTTCATTTCAGAAATATTACATGAATTTATACCACTCCTTGGAAAAAATTAAAGCATAAGAACTAAGTCCCTGCTGACATTTTCCCTAATCCAAACATTCCATTTCATATGCATGTGGAACTATTCTAATTTCTTGAATTTAGGCTTGTTTTTTATTCCAACTCAAATGAACAGCCCTTGCTCGAGCACCCATTCTAGGGTCTGTGAGAGCTGCTGGGGACACAGGCACAAATCAGGCACAGTCTTTGTGGGGGTGGGGGAGACAGACCCAGGAACCCACAATGAGTACCCAGTGGAAAGGGGCGCAAAAGAGGGAGGAATCTTCTGGCACCTCCGTGGTTGGCGATGCAGCAGCTGCCAACATGTGTCCAGCAAGTGGAGCCTGGTTTGCTCCCCAGACACTTCAGGCCATCCTTGGCACGGCTCTAATTGTTAGAAAGTTTTTAGATGAAACCAAAATTGAACCTCCACATAACCTAGTCATTGATCACAGTTCTGTCCACTGGAGCAAAGGAATGAGCCTCATTTCTCCTCTGACAGCCCCCGCAGATTGCTAATAATTCTACTGTGCCTCGCCCCCAGGACGTGGTTCCGGTCACCACTTCATCCTGGGCCCTCCTTTGTGAGCCCTTCCCACGGCAGGGCCAGCTGGCACGGGTGGGTCTGGCCTCCGTGGCCGGGCCGGTGGCTGCAGTCGCTGTCAGGTCTGGGCAGAAGGAATGGCTGCTTGGCGAGAGGTAGCAATTCTCCCCATTGCCCTGGAGGAGAAAGACACTCAGAACCACATACTCTAGGAAAGCCAAATGGTGAAGTGAATGAAATCTCAGGGGTTCTGACGGGAAAGGAGTGATTAAGAATCGTAATTAATAATTTGACGCAGACAGCGAGCCTGACAGCAAGGAGCCGCCTAGCGCAATTGTTTCATGGTTTTTGCTTATTATCAGCCTCCTAACTTAAGCTTTCCTCTAGATGCACTAATTAGGTAATTAGCTCCCTGAAGATCATGCCTCTTAAGAACGCAGTGCAGGCTGGAGAAGAGGTGCCCACCAAGGAGGGGCTTTTAGAGCTTGGTTCACTGAACCAGGTAAGGGGGCAGGGGAGGGCCAGAGTGAGGACAGCAGATACAGATGTGGTCAAGGCAGTAGCAAAGGTGTCCTTAACGAGAATGTGATGAGTCAGGCACAGGACCGTGACGGGGCCCAAAGACTGTAAAATACACAAAATGATCGCTCCCTGTCTTAATTTCATCAAGCTGAAATTAAGGATCCATGGCCTTCACCCCTACCTACCTGCCCCTGGGCCTTAGTCTCCCTGTCTGTGCAATGGGGCCGTCCTTCCAGCCTGCAGTTCCATTTGAGCTGAGTGATCTGTGCCCCGTCAGCACCGCAGGTGTCTCTGAGGACCAGCCCTGAGCTAGACTGCCCGTGGAGCACCCAGAATGAGGAGACACCAGGTTCCCTGCCCTGGGTCAGAGGAAGAAGTGTTTGCGGGAAGGGTGGCTGCTGCGGGGGAATCACCTGTTAACAGCACATCTGCAAAAGAAGGCCCTTCTTTTTCTTCCTTGAAAATACAGCAGTTTTCCTGTTAAACAAATACCTTTTGTTTACATGACAGCATGTAAGAGCAGCGCATGCTCATTAGGGGGTGCGTAGATGTGCGTTGGCCCCCCTCCTGCAAGCCCCACTTCTACACCTCCTTCAGCCCTCAGTTTATTTCCTCCCCCTTGTCGTTCTGTGCATGCATGTTGTGTGTGTTGCAGCACATTCATGATTAAACTGTTCACAAATTTTGTAACCCGCTTTTTCACTCATCTGCACGAGCATTTTCTAATTATAAACTGTTAAGCACCATTTTTAAAGGGCAGGAATCATCTCTAAATCTTTCCAGTTTTAGAAAGGGAAGGGGCTTTAGGGAGGCAGGAGCTCCGCGTGTTCAAAACTGGAAACCAGAGAGTGGGGCCTGGATGGGGGCGTCCTTCCACTCGGGGCTGCGGTGCTTGGGGTTCCCTCCTCCTTGCTTCCCCTCTGGGCCGCCCCAAGGCCGTTACTGGGGACCACGACCCCTCACCCTCACCCCGCACTGGGAGCTGTGGGATCTTCCTCTCTTCCCTCTTCTTCTTCAAGCTGTCCTCCTCCAGGAAGTCTCCCTACTCCAGCACCCTGTGAACAATGTCTCCTGCCAGGACTTCGTCCGCAGCTCATGCCGCCCGCCCCTGAGTCCTGCCCCCTCCCCGCTTTTCTACACAGAGTTCAGGGACATTTAACAACTCTAATGATGCTCGAGCGAGATGACAATCTCACAGTCACTGAGAACAGAAAAGGTGGGACAAGGCACAGAACAGGACAGAAGGGTTGGGGGGCCTACACCCCAGCTCCGGAAGGCCCTGCCCGCGGAACTCACATCGGGGCCAGGCCAATAAATGCAGCTAGAAAAACACAGTGCCTTCGTTTTCCCGGGTGTCTGTCTGGGGCTCCCCTGCGCCCTGCCCAGGAGCGCTTTCTGCGTTTGCCTGCTGCTGCCCCCGCCGGCCCTGCTGTGCTTGCCGGGTTCATTCCACCTGCCGCTCAAGGCTGCCCTGGCACAGGGAGGAGAGGCCGTGGGAGAGGAGTCAGGGTAGCTGAGGTCTGGCCCAGCTGTCACAGACTCACTGGGGGCAGGTCCTGTCCCCTCTCTGAGGCTTCATTTCCTCAGCTGTAACATGGAGATCTTAGAGGAGATGAGGTCTGTCCTGTCACCTTTGTCTGAAGCCAGCCCCCATGCCAGGTCCCCAGGCTAGGAAAGCTTCCTCCTCTGCCTGCGCCTTGCTCCCCCTGGCTTAGCGGCACTGCCTAGACTCTGGACTCCTTGCTCTTAGAGCTCTGCACTGCAAGCTTCCTCCCTTTATCCCTGCTGTAGGCTTCCCCTTCATGAGAAAACTTTAGGCCCTGGAGTCTTGCAGTCTCCCCATGTCAGCCTGCTGCTGCTATTCCTGGATGTGTCACCTGTAAAGGCACCCAAGGGCACCCCACAGGGGGAAAGGGCATGGGATCTAGAGTCACACACCTGTGACCATGAGCAAATAACTTCTCCCAGCCTCAGAAGCTAAGCAAAGGAATGACTCTCTAATGGTGGAATTTCACATGGTCTGACATATTAATATTTGAGGGGAAAGTTTTGTCTTCGTGGGGGGAGGAAGAAGAAGTGTCATTTCGCCAGGCATAAAAATCAAACCCTGGGAACCTCTGACTCCTTTTGAGAGCAAGGGAGGGCAGGAGCTAAGGAAACCAGCTCTACTGGCTGTTTGACAGCTACTTTCTAGACAGCGCTGGTTCCAGGTAACTTGCCCTTTATTTCCCTGGGCACCTGTGCAGTTATCCCAGGCTCCATCTCAGAGCCTGAGCCAAGCACATGCATGAGTTCCAGGGATGACCCCAGGTTGCTCTTATTTAAAAACAACCCCCCTAGGGGGAAAGGGGACACAGTCCAGGAGGGTTCCTGTGTGGGTGTGTCACTTGTCACCTAAAAGCACCCAAGTGGGCCACAGAGAGCCAGCCCCGCCCTTTCCCACAGCAGGGTTCTCCCCGCCCTGGGGCCACCTCTGGCTGCCACCCAAGCCCCCTTATCGCCACTTATCTCCAGAAACACCTCCAGGCTGTCTTTCCCTCCAGGAGGTGTTGGTGACCGCCAGGAATCCTCTCTCTGCCCAACCTGTGAACTTCTCCTGGCCTTGCTGTGTCAGCCGCTGGCTGTCCGGAGCTGATTTTCACCCTCCTCCCTCGCCTCTTCCTCGCCTCTTCCTCCTCTCCCCCTCCTGGGCCCTTCTTTCTCAGCCCTTTCCCACTGCTTTCCACCCTCCCCCCTCCCCTCCTCCTCCCCCCTCCCTCTCAGGACCCCTCCACCCTGCTCCTCCCCCATTCTCCACCCCCCCTCCCTCCTCTCCCATCCCTTCGGTGAACTTCGCATCCTGATTTAAACCTCCATTCGTTTCCTGGTTCAGCTGAGGCTCTGATTCCAATTATGTCACCTCCATTCTAGCAAACACACAATTCCGGGGCTTGCTGGGCCCCCTGCAGTTTGGAGATGGGAGCCTTAGAGGTCCCACCCCCACCCCATCCTCCCTCCCTGCTCCAGGGCCCCCCTTCCCTGCTTCTTCCTGATGCCGGGAAGGTTTATTTCAAGCTAGTGCTCTCTGGATTGAGCCAAACACCTGTGTCCACAGTTTGCCTGAGGGTATGACTTTAGCTGCTTTATTGAGATATAATTGATGTACAATAACCCTCCCATGTTTAAAATGTAGTTTGATAGGTTTTGACACACGTAGACGCCCATGAAACCATCACCACAATTAGTGAACAAACCCAGCACCCGCCAAGTAACCTCCCACCCCTCCCGACTCTCCTCCCCTACCCTGGGGAATAGTTTTAAACACATTCCTCCTTTGGAGTTTTTTATTTCTTGCTTGTACCATCTTCCTTCCATCCTCCTTACTAACCCTCTCACATCATAACAAGGCTCAGGCCCCTTGTTTCTTATTACAGGGGCATCTCTGCCCTGCTGGCCCCGCGGGGCTGCCTTGCCAGCTTGTGCACAGGTCTGGGATTCTTTGGGTTAAATATTGCCCTCTTCTTTTTTTTTTTTTTCTTTTCCCCTCCACTTTTGGAAATGCAAGGGCCCCTGGGAAGAGGCACCAGCTGAGGCTGAAGGAGCTTGTCAGGGGCTCTCTGAAGCTGAGATGCTGGGAAGAGAAGCAGATTCATGTTGAAGGCAGGGAAATGCTAGGGGGAAGGAACTAGAGCTGGGATCACTCAGCCCCTCCCAGTGTGGTTGGGGACAGGCTGCCACCAAGCCAGGGTGGGGCAAGGGGAGCAGGCAGCTTCCTGCACCTCGGTCTCTGCTCTCTGCCTGCTTCGCATTAACACATCAGCGTTGCCATTCTGTGAAACGTTTCTCAGTCTTCCATAGCGTGGTTCCGGTCACAGGATGGGTATCAGGATTTTCAGTAGTCATGGTGGTATTTGGTTCTAAAACAAGGGACCATAGAAAGATTAGTCCAATGGGATTCTTAATTCAGTGCGCCTTTTAAATTAGCATTTAGAGTTGTACAGTAAGACACAAGATGTCAGGCAGTGGTGTACTGAAGCCAGCTCATACCAGCTTGTGAGCACGATAATGGGTTGTTAAATTATAGGAGTTTTGTGAACCAGTGTTCAACACAGCCATCCTTGAAATCGACCAGAGTGGGAATATTTGCCCCGTGGAAATCAGCACATTCTGCACCCCAGGGCCTTCCCTCCCCTGCCCTTCTTTTTTGGAGAGCTGGTTGTTAGGTTTTTCCCAGCACACTGATTAGGGCTACAAGAAACCTCTGAGGGCAATGCCACGCCCCCCACTCCCTGAAGCAATAACCCCCCCACCCTGGACATTTGGCAAGTGTGTCTCATAGGGGCATTTTTGGAGTTGTCGCACCACTCGGGGGCACCACCGGTATCCATCAGGCCAAAGCCATGGATGCTAAATATTCCGCAAGGCCCAGCATGGTCCTGTGTGCCCCCAAATTATTGCACCCAAAATGCAATGGTGTCTGTGTTGAGAAGCCTTGAGATCCTTTGCCAGCTCCTGGTTTTGTAAATGAGGTTGGCAGAGGCTGGTTCAATTCATCCAAAGCATATGAGGCGCAAAGATGAATAATGACACTTAGCTCTGCCTCCCCCTGGGCCTGAAATCACTTTGCTGTGTGAAGGTCTGTGGCGGGCACAGGCACCAAGGCCGCGCGTATCCTCAGACCTAGTCCTGATCCTTCCCACGTCAGCAGAACTGGGGGCCAAAAGGGAAGGCTTAACTTCCGAGGAGAGGACAGAAATGAAGGGGCCGGGAGCAAGCAGCCTTTGCAAACACAGAGTTTGACCCTGGGGGGCGGGCTGTCCTGCTGAAACACAGCTACAGCACCACAGAGATGTGGATCCGTACGTTTCCAGCCCCACAGTAAGCACCATGGGAGTTGGCCTTTCGCAGAGGTCAGCGCTGAGTGATCCTGAAACAGCTGGGCGTGGACTCTTCTTATGTAAGACCCACACCCAGCGGCCTGGCGCTGCGGGGCTCGCCTGCCCACGGCCTGGGAGGCACTGCAGGTGTGTCTTGGCACTGAACCACGCACCACACCCCTCTGGGTCAACTCCCTGTTCCTTGTACCCCTTCATGTCCTGCTTGGGGAATGGACTACCCAGGGAAACCTGAAGTTTGCTGCCTGATGGAAGAGTCTGGTGGAGAGAGTATTCAAGTACCCAAATTGTCTGCTTCTCTTACATCTCCCTAGTAAATAAGGAGAACAAGATCTTCTATTATAACTAACAATTACCAAATACCTTCTATATGCCTTTGACATGCCAGGCACTGGCTGGAATATCCATACATATGTATATGTCTGTGTGTGTGTGTGTGTGTGTATTATTTATTGAGATGTAATTCACACATCATGCAATCCACTCATTAAAAGTGTACAACTCAAAGTTTTTAGTATATTCACAGAGTTTTGCAATTATCACCACAGTCATTTTTAAAAACATATTCATCGTCTTCAAAAAGAAACCCCATGTCTATTAGCAGTTACTCCACATTTATTTCCCCCTAACCTGGCCCCCTCATCCCTTGGCAACCATTAATCTACTTTCTGTCTCTATAGATTGGTCTGTTCTGGATATTTCATAAAAATAGACTCATATAGTATGTGGTCCTGGGTGATTAGCTTCTTTCACTTAGCATAGTGATTTCAGGATTCATCCATGTTGTAACATGGAACAGAACTCCATTCCTTTTTCATTGCCAAATAATATTCCATTGTATGGATCTACTGCATTTTGTTTATCCATTTATTGGTTGATGAACATTTGAGTTGTTTTCCACTTTGGGGCTCTTGTGAATAATGCTGCTAAGAACATTCATGTGCAGGTTTTTATGTAGACATGTTTTCATTTCTCTTATGTGTACACCTAAGAGTGAATTGCTTGGTCATATGGTAACTCTACCTTACATATGTTTTTACCAGTTTGCCCAGCTTGTCAAAGCAACTATCATTATCCCTATTTTACAGATAAAGGAAGCAAGGATCTGAAAGGTAAAGAAATTGTCCAAGACCACAGAGCAAGGGAGTTGCTCGGGCTGGGTTCAAACTCGTATTGTGTGACTCCCTCCTGCACTGTGGCCTTTGTGCCACTCTAGGTCAGAATCTTCTGGATCTTGGGGGGCCAACAGTAACTTGTCCTTCAGCCTTCTCTTTTCTCATCTCAGTAATCCATGATCCTTTCGTCTTTGCCAGAATCCTTGGTTGCTGATGCCGTCTTTGTTGTTTTTTCTGAATCTTTGTCTTCCTAACGGGGCCCAGACCGACTTCTCATTTCTTTTTCTGGGAATGTACTTTTCTAACTTTTGTATGTCTTAGGCTAGTCTGTGACCCACTAGGACCCCATCATTTTCTTCTGCTATGTATACATACAGCCAGGTCTTCCCTGTCTTTATTTGCCTTTCCTGCCTCTCTTCTTTATAAGTTTAATCAGTTGAATTGGATTCTGATAACATTTAAAACCAAACAATGGTGCTGTGAATCCTGACTCCCTTTTTGAAACCCTGGTTTCCCTTCTCCACTGCCCCCTCTTTATGTGTTTTTGTTTTTTGCAAATCTAGTGAGGGTAGTTGACTATATTTGTGTGAGAGAGACAGGCAATGTAGCCCTGGAGCCCCAAGGTTTTTTCCCTTCCTGCCCTCACCCTCCACCTTGAGCCTTTGCTCTTCTTGGATGCAAACCCCTGTCTACTTAGGACGACCTTGCCCTATTTCCTGGCTTTGATAACCATTCTCCGTTTTGTCCAGGGTACAGTCGTTACCATGGGTTACTCTTCTGTAGCTGAGCAAGCCTTGTCTGCTTTCTCCAAGAAGACTAGGTTAGTTAATTCTTTCAGCCGGTATCTATGAAGCATCTCCCAGGCTAGAGTGGCTGTGCCTTTACTGTTAAGGCACAGCCTTTGGATGATGAGCTGACAGTAACTGTGATTACAGCTTCCTGTTGTTACCTTTTGCTCCCCTGGTACTGATAGTCGATGTCAGGATGATCTTCTCCAGTGCTTCAGTGTCAGAAGTCGTCAGCGTAAGACAAGCTTTTGGTTTTTGCAAGTTGGTTTTTAAAGCCTATTTTTTTAACGCTACCCTCTTGATTTTTTTCTTTTTTCAAAATAAAGACTAGATGTTGTCATGATTACCTATTTGAGGAGGATCTCCTGGTAGGAGACCCGGGCCCCAGATAGGCAGCTTGGCTACCTGGGGACTTCCATGGCTGGGGAGGAGAGGGAGGGAACCAGCCACCCCGGTTTGATGGGGACTTGTCACACATGTCCATTTGCCAGGTCATCTCACTTGAATTTAGAGTGAGAGGCCAGATGGGCCCCAAGTATGTGCTGAGCCCATACCTACGATGTGCCCCATTCTAGGTTGCAACACTTACAAGCTCTGTGACTTCGAACAAGTGACTTAACCTCTCTTTGCCTCAGTTTCCTGCTCTGTTAACTGGCCATAATAGTAGTATCTACTTGATGGGGCTGTTGTGAGTGTTAAATGAATCAAAGTATGTGTCAGCTGCTTAGAACAGTGGCTGGCAGCGAGGAAGTGCTTGGTAACAGCTGCTTGGAAAATCAAAGCATAACTGCACACTGGAAATGTGGCCAGTCCCAGCTGAGATGAGCTCTGAGTATAAGACTTAGTGGGGAAAAAAAAAAATGAAAAATATCTCATTAACCATTTAAAAAATATTGATTACATATCAAAGTGGTATTTTGGATGTATTGGTTTAAATAATATATGTTGTTAAAATTAAATTTGCCTGTTTGTTTTTACTATTTAACACATTGACTGTCATGCTAGAAAAAACAATTTTTCCTTGGGGCCACGGTGTATTATTAGCAAAATAGAATAAAAACTTGGAAAACAAAACGATGCTTTCTAATTTAATGAAAAATTTGTTATTTTTCATCGTTTTCTGTGCGTGATTTATATGCAACTTGAAAAATAGTACACGAGGCTCCCAAGGTGAAGCGACGTGTGAGTTACATATGCTTCGCGAGGCGCCGGGCTCAAAACTAGCATGAGTTAAATACAACTCACATGGCAGTTAATGTGTTAAATGTGGCTAGTAGCACATTTATGGCTATGCAGGTGGCCACGTCATATTTCTTTTGGATGGTACTGGTCTGAATCAATAAAAAAGAGCAAACACCTATTGTCAAAACCTTGAGCATTCAGTCTGAGAATGTCAAAGGTAGAATCAGGTGCCACCTAGGCAGCTCTCAGAGGCTTATTGTCTTGTTGGAGGCCAGAGGAAGGAGAAATAGAGTTGGGTTCAGAGGGTGAGGGGAGGGTCGGGAGAGCTCGGGGACTCGGCAGGGCCTGTGGGCCGACTGCTTCCCCAGGCAGCAAGGAGGAGCCCAAGTGGCCCAAGGACAAGGACATGCATGATGGTGTGGGGACAGATCAGAAAGCTCCGCAGTGACGCACAAGGAGGCCAGAACGCCCCACGACCTGCCTCCCCCGTCCCTAGCTAGGACATGGCAGTTCCAATTCCCCACTGCCGCTACAGGCAGGGCCCTCCTCCCTCTTAGGTTCCCAGACAGGCTCATCTGCATCCCCTTCCAGGGCTCCTGCTTGATTTGTGACCTTGTTTTCCAAAGGCAAGCCTGCCTCCCCCTCCCCCGTTCCCCAGGGGGTTGCTTCAGCCTCCATTACCAAACCCTGTGACAAGAAATGCGGCCCCCTTATTAAAATAATGTAATGTCTAACTAAAATAGAAACCCCAGATAACAGTTTTTGATGTTTTAATGACTGGGCTCATTAGACAGACTTCCCACTTAAAGTGTCTGTCTAGCAATTAAGGCTAAAAAAATCATAAATGATGACCACACCTTTTGTGGCTTAATGGTTACTCTGAAGGCTGGTCTTATTATCTCGGCGATACAGTCTGTGATAAAAAAGAATTTAAGATACTCTCCCAAGATTTATTTCCCCATTAGCAAGCTGGAGGAGGAAGGTTAAGAGTACTCTTAAGGTCAGAACTGGGAAGGGAGCGGGTGAATAATAAGATGCCTAGAATTTTCCTCCAGCAGAACCAGCCTCCTCCTCACCCCGTGGGGAGGTCCTGCTCACCAAGGGGCTTAACTTTTGCCTGTCACAGGGAAGTCTGTGAATCGTTACTCCAAGTGACCTCAAGCAGTTTATTTAGTTAATTGTCAAGCACTTGGGCTGAACTGTAGAATCACCTACTTGCACGTAAATTATTTCCAATTCTAATCTGCTGACGCTGGAGGAAAAGTAGAAAAAGGAGCGCTTGATGAGAAAAACCTGGGAGAAAGCATCCAACTCCCCCAAATCAAACGTCCAAGATGAGAGGGGGTGTTGGTGGAAAAGAGCAAAGGAAAGCACGACTGAATAGTTTGCTGTTGCCAAAGAGGTGGGGGTGTGGGTGCCCCATTCCAGGAGTCGCTCTAGGCTCAGGCTGCTAAGGAGCTACCTGTCAAGGCTATAGTTGAGCAGGTTAAAAAAGATACGAATAATTTTAAAGAGAATTGTGTTAGGAAATACATCTGGAGGAGGCACTTTTAGCCTTTTATTAGGTTTGTCTTAAGTGATGAATGATATTTGGACATCTAAGGCCATTAACGGAACCTTTGTATCGGTGCTGGTGGGTGGGGACAGGCTGCCAGCTGCCTGAGGATGGACCGGTGATAACCAGCCTCCTTGTCCGAGGGGCCGACTCAGAACCAGCAGGGACTGCCTTACCCCCACTCTCCTGCCGGGTCATTGTCAGGAGTCACACTTGATTACCAAACTTGCCCAGTCCCTCAGCTGGATCTGCAACCTCTCCCAACCCCCTGGTAGAGCAGGCAGGCCTCGGAGTTGTCAAAGGCATGCATGCAGGGAGGGGAGTGCACAGTTTAATCTGAAGCCAGAGTGAGAGTGGAAGCCCACTTAAACACTAGCTATAGGATGGCACCTCCTAGGGCTGGCTTCATCCAGTATGGAGAGACTGGGAAAGCCCCCAGTGTCAGTGGTAAGGCATTGGAGGTGTGTTCTTTCAATAACTTTCAACATTTGCCTATTATATATTAAGCATCTCTTCTGTGCTTAATCTCTTCTGTGCTTACATTGCACTAGGATAAATTGTATGAAAAATAAGACGACATACTTCATATTTTCTTTTCTTTGGAAAATGTTGATGCCCCTTCCTAAAACCTCTTATCAGAGTGGTGTTACTGAACAGTAGGGCCTGCCTGGGAATTAGTATTGCATTGTATAGGCACTCAGTTATTCCTGGCAACAGTTTTATGCAAAGAATAACTATTATGAATCCCATTTTATTGATTAGATAACTGAGGCAGTAATAGGATTTTTTTGATGCAAATGGGCATAAACCCATATTAAACTGGCTTAAGCAAAATAGAATATGTATTGGCTATATAATACAATGGTCTGTGGATAGGTCAGACTCAGATACCACTGGATCCAGGCTCAGCGAGCTTAGTACTCAGATTTCTTTGTCTCCTGGCTTTGTTTTCCACATCAGTTGGCTTCATTCTCAGGGACAGCCAAGTGGCTTCTCCAGTTTACATCCAATAAGAAAAAAGAGAACATTTCTTGCTGGTTATGCAAGACCAAGCCTTAGGATTAGCTCTGATTGAGCCTGATTGGCTGGCTTATGTCACTTGTCCATCCCTGGAACCAATCCTTGTACCCAGAAAATGGAACGCATTGATTGGTTTATGCCTGGTCACAGGCTTTGCCCCTGGACCCAGGTAGAGCATCCTTCCTATACCACATGTACCAGCATGGGAGTCGTGATCCACAAAAGGAAATTAGGACCTGTAGCTGAAAAAAGATGGAATGGACTCTGGGAAGTCAAATTACAACATTCACTAGAGAGGGTACACTGGTGACAAAGCCAGGCCCGGGAAACCCAGGCATCTGAGTCACAGGGAGCTGGGGGAGAACAAGCATCCCAGCTCTGGCCAACACTAACTTTTGGCTTTGTTTAGTGTCCCTTTTCTAAAGTGGATGCTCCTAGAGCATCCTAAACAACAGTGACAAAAGAGGTTTCCAAGTCCCAGAGTCAGCCCGGTACAATGTGATTAGGAAGACACCAAGATCAGTTTTGGGTCCCTCCCCCTGCAGTGACGTGGCCCATCGAGGCTGCTGGTGTCTCCCTCACACCTGAAGTGCCTCCCGTCCATCTCCGCCTGGTGACATCCACCCATTGTTCAGAAGGCCCTACCAGAGCGAATCGCTCCCTCCGACATTCTCCTGTTGTACTCTTTTGTACTCTCACCCATCATAGATGTTGGGCCAGCCAATAGTTGGGGGTTGGGGGGTTGTTTGTTTGTTTTTACCAGTAGATTTTTAGCTTGTCTACTGACTTGACTCAATTGGTAGTGACTGTCAGGGCAAGGATTCTGAGGCTTAGCAGGGATACTGCTGTGCTTGCTGAGAGAGGCAGAGTGGCAACACACACATTGTATTAGTTAAGGCACTATGGGTTGCAAATAAAGAAAGCCAACTCAAACTAGCTTAAGCTGAAAATACCATTCATTAAAAGGACACAGAGATTCGTTATGGGTCTTAAAAGCAGGAAACACAGTACAGCCAGACCTCATGAGAGGCTGGAACGAGGAAGGCCATGGGCAACCAATTATTTCCTCTATATTTGTCTGTCTTTCTGGAGCTATAGGCTCTCTCATCTTGGCTTTCTCTGTACAACCGATTACTCACTTCCTCTCTACAGATGAGCTCTTTTTGATTTTCCATGCACAGGATAGAAGATGGTGATACAAGGTCCATATTTATATGGCCATCAGCCACATGGAGAGAAAGTCTCAGCCAGCCTAGCTTGTGTCAGTTAGCTACTGAGATCCAATCCTCTATGCTCAGTGGTGGGGTTCCTTAATAACTACGGAACCCTATGTGAGAAGAAAGGAGACAGATTTGAGGAAGAGAGGATCACCACGGACTGGACGGACACTCTATAAGGAGGCTCCCTTCTATTTATTCTGTGTATTTGCTGACCATGCCTTGAGCAGTGGTGGTGGCCCTGGTGGTAATGCAAGTGACAATAATGGTGATGACGGTGGCAGGAGCAAAGATACAGAAATAAAGACTTCCCTTGAGGGACGTGTAATCCATTAGAGATGAATGACTTAGACCCAACACAGACTTCAAGAACTGTGAAGAGAAGTGCCTGGTGGGGGCACGATCGTTGAGTTGAACTGGTTCACCACACTCCTTTGCCCTCTCCTCACCCCTTCCTCTCACACCCCATGCAAGATGGGACAAGGCGTATTCATAAGCTGCAGGGTGTTGTTGAGATTCAGACTTGCGACTGAAGGTGGAGGCATCTTGTCACCCGTCCCTTCCCCACTGGCTCCTGCCTCTCCCCAGCCAGTGGAGCAGTTGCCCAGCAACAGCTTGGTGCAGAGCATGTCAGCCCCATATCCAGTCAGCCCTCTGCCCTCCTTCTCTGCCATCTCCCTGTCAAACATTGTCACATCCTGGTAATTATTTTAAAAGGAAAGGAAGCAATCAGTGGCCACCCTGATGTCATCAGGAGCCCCATTTCCTTTCCCTCTAAGTACCCTGCCCAGAAAGCACATTAAGAATCATAGAACTGTGCCCTGAGCATTTCATAAAGCCACAGCTCGGCTTGTGACCCGTCTTTAAGGGATCAGGCCTGTGATTCAGTTTCCTTTCTCTCTTGCTTGCTTTCACACACTCTCTTTGAAAATCAAAATGCCTGTTTTTTGTGTGCGTTCTAATCAGATACTTGCAATCAGCACTTTCTTCTTGTTTTCCTGCTAAAAGAATGTAACCGTGTTTACTTGCCTGAATGAAAAGAAACGTCCATAAAAGGGGTGGGAGGGCGTTCATGGGAGCAGGGACCTGAGCCCCCGGTATAGACAGAGCTGCAGGTGCTATGGGACAGTGACAGAAGTTTCCAGGAGAAAGGGCAGCTTTGAGGAGAGGTTGGTGCCTACCATAGCTACCTTATTGCCGCCCTCTCTGCCTCATTGAAATCGGCTTCCCATACGTTGCTGGGTTCTGCATAAGAGATACCACCTGTTTATCAGCTCACAAGCCATGGGATTTTCCCCATCTGGCTAGTCAGAGGGAAGCAAAGGTAGGAGACAGCCATCTGTCCCTCAGCTGTGGGTTAGAGGAAGATCCTCTGATGAGACGCAGTCATTGATTCATTCATTCATTCATTCATTCACCCAGTAATCATTTATTGAGATCCCTGTTGGCCGACCCTGCCCCAGGGCTCTCTTTCAGCTGGGACTCAGGCAGCTTGCCCTCTCTCACTTTGTCACCAGACCTCTGGCTTGAAGGAGAGTACAGGTCTATAAATGGCATTGCTTTTGTAGACCTCTGCTCCAAATCACGTAAAACGGCAACACTGTGCTTGCCATGGAACTGCCTCCAAGTGGCCATGGGAATCCAAGCACTCCTTATTTCTCTCCAGACCTAAGAATGTGCCTGAATTCTGATGTGCAACATTTTGGGAGTATTGAGATCATTTGCTACATTGCTTAGCCAGGCAAAGTTAAATCATGATTGCTACTAGGAGGGAATTGGGGGAGATTTTTGCACCAAATTCTCCTGTCCCAACATGAGAAGAATAACCCAGAAATGCCTTACCATGTTGAAAAGTGCTATGAAGTGTGGTTGAAAACACAATTACTGCTTCTCAGGCAGGGCAGCTAATATATGGGCATGGTTGGATGCTGCCTTTCATCACCTTGACGGCTGTTTCCCCAGAGCTGTATCCAGGTAGACCCATTCTGCTCCATACTCCTTTTTTCATTTCAAAGTGTTCAATTTTAATGAAACAGATATGAGGTCAGGGAACAGAAGTCACTTAAGAAGTAACTGCATATGCAAACCACTGTGTAACTCACTGCAATTGAAAATGCAGTAACACCTTGATTAAGGACACCCCAAGTAACCAGAACTCTCAATTAACTAGGATTTATTTCTTAGAATTCTGCTTTCAGGGGGATAAGCGTATGATAAGGGGAAGGAAAAAAAGTCTCATTTCAGGATTTTTTCTCTTTTTTAAACCACTTCCACCACTTCCAAGGTCTGCCTGGACTCAGTCTACCTTCTACCTAATTTCTCCTTCTTCACCTCCACTTGAAAACCTGTCCAGAGAGATGACCCTAAAATGTATAATGTCCGTTTGACTCCCACTTTTAACTGAAGAGGGCCCCAAGACCGAGAGGTGCGGCGACTCGCCCTAAGACACGGAGCTGGTGGTCGCCAGACGCAAAGTCCCTTAAATGCTAGTCAAATGCGACGACTGTGGCGTGCCACCACCCCCAACATTAGCTGCTTATTCTTGGTGGTCACCGAAGTGGCTGCACATGAACTGAAAACATGAGGGAAAACATGAGAGGGACTCAGCCAGAAAATATCATCATCCAGGCGGCAGGACCCAACCACATTGCCCAGCAGGGCTGGAGCATCTGACTTCCGAACAGCAGTGGGACAGTAGCCAAAATAGGGTGCGATGGCCGTTTAAGTTAACAACACTTTGGGTTTGGGTTGTAATAAAACAAGAAGCCTATTAACTTTAAAAAGCCTTAAAAAAATTAGAAAACCAAGGTGCAGCCTGGCATCGCCTCCTAGTAAAGACGTCTCTGACCACCCTGTGCAGTTTGTCACTTCCCCTTCTATGAACTCCTGGGCTTCCATGGGGAATCTCTGTGCCTGTTTTTCCCTCATAGTTGCCCTTAAGGCCAGCCTTAGAACAGATGGTCACTTATATAGCAGGATTGCAGGGCACCAGCAGAACAAGCCTCTCTCGGCTCTGGCCTCAAATATTCACTTTTCCTTGCTCAGCCTTAGAAGTGTCTTAAATTCCACTCTGAGTCATTCAGTGGGGACTTTTTGGATTTCAGGAGATCTGGGCCAGTCCTGGGCCTGCTTGCCCTGAGATGCCGTCAAATTCTTCCCTGCTCTGCATCCTGGGGGCTGCCCCGCCAGCTGCATTGCCAGGGTCCCTTGCCAGTGGGCTTCTGGCTAGGCTTGGCCAGTGGGAGAGGAGGAGGGAGAAGCCAGATATCTGTGCCCACCCCCCTGCCAAGTCAGGTGGCACCTCCACCATGGCTGTCTGCACTCTGTGGCCCCAGCTCCTCCCAGGCAGCCTCCTCCATGGTTCTGGCACCGGGAGCAAAGCCCCGAGTCAGCGTTCTGCACGTACAATATCCTCCTGTATTCCCTAGTAACCTACTGTTGTTAATCGTGAGTTCCCTCACATGAGTTCCCCACATTCAATTCTTCCTGTTGAATTACCTGGTCCTGACTGGTCCCTGGCCACTATAATGTCTTTGATAAAATGCAAAACCTCTGTATGCCTCTAGCCTCAGCATTTCGTGGAGACCAGGGTATATCTCGTGGCTTTCCCCCAGCAAGCAAGGCCCATCAAAAGTTTGACCCAGAAAACCTTGATCTATCTGATAAGAATCCATAGTTAATCAATCGACCAAAAAGCTAAAGCAGAGATCAGAATCCAAAGCTGCATGAACAACTTACACATCTTAACTTAGCACATATAAGTGTATATTTCTTCATTGATCTTTTGAGGGGGCGGTCAAGGCCTTTCATTTGCCTATGAGTCTAGTGCTCAGGGTTCCCTACTATTCCTAGTATAAACCATCCCCCCAACGAATCTTCTGTGGCTTCTAGAATGGATTTATTAAAGTGGTATAAGAACTTAAAGACATATGCAAAGTATATTTGAGTGCAAAATCCTTCTAGGTTTCTAATTTCCTTTCCAATAATTTATTATCTCATCCACACCCAATTCAACAGCATTTTTTTTTAGCTTCTCATGTTTAATTCTACTAATTTAGTTTGCATGACAACTTCAGCTTGCTTTCTTTTTATACTTTGATTTCATCAGTTTACATTATATTTAAATTATGAAATAATAATAACCAGTACAACTGGCATGAACAGGTTTGGGCCCAGCACATCTGCTCCTTTCTAAGTGTGCCACTCAGCCGATGGGTGTAGGGTGCAGGGTGCTGGGGCATACCAGAGCAAGGCCCATAGATGACAGGGTTCAGAACGTGTTGAGTAAGTTTGCAGACGGGATGGAGAGAGTGCTGACTGATACAGTGAATATAGTAAGTGGAGGTAGCGCTCCTCCTGCAGTTTCACCTGGGGCTCTGTGGCCCAAAGCATGGACCTACCATGTAGAAACCAACACTCGGGGCTGCTTGGGTGGACGGTGCTCTCGTTATTGCAATATCAGCGCATTCATGATTCTGCAGCCACGAATTGTATGATTGACATGCACACCCTGCTTGTTTGCCAAGGTTCCTTCTTCCTGTGTCCTTATCTCCCCATCACTTGACCCAGGACTGGAGGAATTGGGGGTGCAGGGAGACACTGGCCTAAGTGTGAATCCTCAGAGCTCTGGATGCTGTCAGTGGCCTTTGAAGGTATCCCTGAGCCATGATCAATCCACACCTTTCTCAAGGACCTGCGGTGGCTGAAGTGGGCAGTCTTCCTGCACAGATGGAGACAGCACAGCACCCAGAAGCGATCGCTAGGGTCCGGTTTGGAAGATTAGACCTCTGGCCTGGCTTGACCTGCTGGTCCCCACGTTACCTAGACCAAGTCTCTCCCACTCCCTGGCCACAGCTGTTTCCTCACAGGCAAAGCAAAGGAGTTGGACCAGGTCGTCCTAAGATCCCTTCAGCTCTAACAGCTGATGTATCTAAGAGTTTTAATAAATGATTCCTGGAAATGCCTACAGCCTAGAGCTGTCCAATACAATAGCCATGAGCTGACTGTAGCTATCGAGCCCTTGAAATGTGGCCACTCCAAATTGAGATGCAAATGTAAAATACACACTGGATTTTGAAAACTTAGTTTAAAAAACATAATACATCTCAAAACAATATTTTGGATATATTGGGTTAAAATATATTGTTAAAATTAATTTCACCTCTTTTGTACTTTTTTAATATGGCTGTCAGACGATTCTAACTTGCATATGTGGCTTGCAGTGTATTTCTACTGGACAGCCCTGCTCCAGAGAGAAGCTGCACAGAGAGGTACCTGGCACCCAGGGCTGCACCTGCTGCAGGAGTGCAGGGAGCAAGGAGCACTGTGGGCTGGAGTCACCAACATGGGGATGGACGCAGGGGAGCTGGAAGGTGGGTGGGTCTGATGCGGGTAACAGAGAGGCCAGGGGCCAGCAGGGTAGGGAGCAGGATCCCATCCTGCAGCCAAGTGGCCTGGTTGGCCAACTGTTCTGGAAGTGAAGGCTTTGGGAGGGGCCGTGGAGAGAGAAGGCTGCACAGACAGGCCTGGGTCGTGCTGAACATTCATGAATGTTCTCTGCCTCTCTCCACTCCCCCAACTCTGTGGCTCGCCTTCCATCCTCTGCTCTTTTTTGATGCTGATGCTGAGCCCAGCTAAGGCCCTTCAGGAGACACAAGTAGCTGAATGAGGACTTGGTTCATTCTTCCTACCTTGCTTGTCTATAAGGCCAGTTCTCATGACTCACCTGGGGACAGGGAATGGCAGGATTGCCACTGTGCGGGTGTACTTGCACAGGGCTTTACTCCCTAGGTAAGCATTCCCTTGGGTAGAGATTGGAACCCCAGGATCAGGCAGGGCAGCCAACACCGAAGCCAGCTGGCAGAGCTCCTGCTGTTGAACACACGCACCACCCTGTCCCAGGCACTTACGCTTCGTCAGTCCCCATGGCTGGCCCAGTGCCTGCTGCCCTCTCACCTTCCCCTCTGATGACCTGAGAAAATCCAGGGGCTCGTAGGAAAAAGCACACGCTGTCTCTGGCCATGGTTGTCTTCCCGGCACTTTCCACACTGGGTCTCTTCCCATGGAACCTTCCCTAGCACCGGCCCTTGGCCAAGGGAGGGAAGGGCTTAGGGCTGCCCACCTCACTGCTCGGCTGCTGGCCACTCCCTCTGCCTGTGCCTCCCTCTGAATCATGGGACTGTCCTTGCTAGTGTGGGAACAGAGGATGCTACCCTAGAGAGTGACAGGAGGGCAGATCTCAACCCTGCCTCTTCAGCGGACTCCCCTGGGGAGCTCTTAAACGACACCCAGCCCTGACCCCATCTCCAGAAAGTCTGACTAATTAGGCTACAGTAGCCAGGAAGAAATATTCTTTAAAAACTTCCTAGCCTGGAGAACAACTATTTAGGTTTAAGATAAATTGTATCACCTTTTGCTGCTCAAAGTGTAGACGTTGAACTGGAAGCATTGGCCTGACCTGGAAGCTGATTAGAAATGCAGACTCCCAGGCCCCCAGACCGCTCGAGTCAAGTTCCACATTTTAGTGAGATCCTCAGGTGATCGGTGTGCACAGCACAGTGTGAGAAACGTTGTCATTGGGAGTTGGGGACACAGACAATCGAGGGCCCTGGTTTCTGAAACTGCCTCTTTAAGTCGGGGTGAGAAGCAGGAATCATCGCTAAACAAGCCACCCAGACGATTCTAATGAATTGGAATAATCAGACTTCAGTCTTTTCAAATCACTTTTCTTTTCTGTGTGACTAGTCAAAAGGATTGCGGAGCTTGCATGCACACCACTACCAGACCAGGTGTGTCGTGTTTTCAACTCAGCACTCTGGCATCCAGGGATCTTCAGTGGCTGCCCATTGCCCACCAAATTAAGGGCAAATTTCTCAGCCCTGCACTGAAGAAGCTCCATAGTTGGACCCCCTCCCCACTGCCAAGTCCACACCCATAGTTTCCTTCTGTCGATCTGTTACACCAACCAGAACGGAACCACTTGACAGGCTGAGCACATGGTCTGTGTCTGTATTTTTGTTCCTTTGTTTATGCAGGGCTGTTTGATTGTTTCTTTGATAGAATGGCTGTCCATCTCCTTCTCTGCCTAAAACTTATCCACCCCTAATATTGTTCATCCTTCAAGGCCTGTTCCTCCGACAGCCCAAGCACAGAGCAATGTGTCCCTCCTTTGAGCTCCTCAAGGGCCCACTTAAGACTCTGTCCTTGACCTGGTGGAGGCCAAGGTCACTGGAGATTTTGGAGGAGTCCTCGCTTATCTTGGGGGCATGAGTCCTTTCTCCCCTGGGAGAATGTGAGACTGTGAGACTAAACGAAGGCACACACCAAGTCTTTAGGCCTTTATGGTAACACTTCTGTCTTCCTAACCCTCTTTGGCACCGTGGCCTGTGCATGGTTGCGGTTTCATCAATACTTGGTTGAAGGTGGATGTGCAGAGTAACAGCTGGGTGACAAGGATGTTCATGTGATGCTGATCACACATACTTTCCTATTTACGTATTTATATAAACCTACTGTTTCAGTCTTTTTTGACAAGTAAGCAATAGCTGTAAAGAATAGGACAGAATGAAGTAGAATGGGGGAAAAGACTAAAGCAATTTAGGAAGAAATAAGAAAAGTCTGGAAAAATGTCTACTTTGGGCTCTATCAGGCACTGGTCCCAGGCCCTGTATTAGCAAACTCCAGGCAGGGTCGCAGCTCTGGTCACTTGGAATCAAATCCGAGAAGTGATTTGTTTCTTAAACTCCTAAGAGTAAAATCAATCAATCAATCAGTAAAATAAAATAAAAGCAGATCTGAGAAATGGGGGAGTAATGAGAAGGAGAACAAGAATGTAGCTTATTGTGAGCGCACAAGGTCTGTAGGTCCCCTCTCCCTGCCACGCTGCAGGAATTGTGTTCTAAGGGAGCACTGTATCCAACTTTTTTGCTTAGAGGATTTGCCTTCTTATGAGAAATCCAGTGTCCTCCTTGTCACCTGAATTCCCTGGAGCTTTCCTGCCTCTAGGCTTTGTTCTCAGAATTCGATGGTGTCCTTTCCAGTGCCTCTGCCAGCCGAGCGAGCACAGCGGGCCCTCGACAGCAAACAGCTGACACCATGGAGCCAGCACTGGGCGGCTCAAGGTTGGTTCCGAGCTCTGCTACTCACTGTTTGCACGAGCCTCGGGAGGTCACTTAGCGTCTCTGACTCTCAGTGTTCTCATATGGAAAATGGGGATCATTCTAGTTACTTCTCAGAATAGTCAGGAGGAATTACTGGAAAAAAATATGTGTTAACCCTTTAGTACAGTGCCTCACATGAAGCAAGCACTCAACAGATAGTAACTATTATGTTATTATTATTGTTACCATTTGCAAAATGGGGCTCACAGTACCCACTTCAACACAGGGTTGTGAGTATTAAATAAGATGGCAAATGCTGGAGTATTTGCAAAGTTTAAAACCTGTAGCACATCACAGATTCATTCATTTAGCAAATAGTACTAAGCCTGCTCAGGCTGCTGCAAGATCACAGACACACAAGACAGAGCCCTCAGGATCCAGTAAGGGAGATAAAATAATGTCCCTATGTGTCTCAAAGACAGCAGAGGAGAGACCTCTCCCTGAGCAGGAGGCACTCCTCATGGTCTACGTGAACCCTGGGGTATGGGCTCCACTGTGGTGAGGAGACAGGGCTCTGGAGGGGGCAGGAATAGGAGGGGATGCCAGGCAGCGCGAGGACTCGTGTGAGCCGTGGGACCACACACGGGGTGTTGGGGGAACAGGAAACATGCAGATTACAGAACACTGGGTGCGGCCCTATGGGACAGTAGGGAGGAATGCAGGCTCTGGAGCCCGCTTTTGGGAATTCAATCCCAGTTCTACCATCTCTGCCATCTCCCATGTGACCTTGAGTACATTTCTTTCTTTCTTTCTTTTTTTTTTTTTGAGACAGGGTCTCACTCTGTCACCCAGGCTAGAGTGCAGTGGCATCATCATAGCTCACTGCAACCTCCAGCTCCTTGGCTCAAGTGATCCTCCTGCTTCAGCCTCCTGAGTAGCTGGGACTACAGGAGTGCAACACCATGCCCAGCTAATTTTTCTATTTTTTGTAGAGACAACGTCTCACTGTTGCTCAGGCTGGTCTCGAACTCCTGACCTGAAGCAGTCCTCCTGCCTCAGCTTCCCAGAGTGCTAGGATTACAGGTGTGAGGAACTGCGACTGGCCTTTGAGTACATTTCTTAACCTCTCTGTGCCTCAGTGTCCTCATCTATAAAATGGGGATAATAATAGTATCTACCTCATTAGGTTGTTGTGAGGATTAAATGAGATAATGCATGCCCTTGGATCAGTGCAAGGCACAGTCTAAGAGCTCAGCGAGCACTCACTGTGGTTACCATGGGGCGAATAGCAGTGAGAAAAGAAAAGCCCAGGATGCAGGTGGGGGGCGAAATAAATGCCATGGATAGGGACCCAATAAAGGAGACCAAGCAAGAGAGTGATGTGATCCAAGTTGTTCGCTAAGAACAGGAATCAGCCAGCAGTGTTCAGAGTAGACCAAGTGCAGGGAGAGAGGAGAGGTGGCCGCACTGTCCCACCTCTGGCTGAGATGGCCCAGCCATGGTCAGGCACCAGCAGGGGGCCTGGAGAGAGAGCTGGAGCCCCTGAAGGCCTCCCACCAAGACCAGAGTCACTGAATCTGCTGCTGGAGACCAGTAGGCCCTGGCCAGGCAGAGAGGGCTCTCTGAAGATCCCAGACATTCATAAATGATCTCAGAGTCTTTCTGTGCTGTCTATAACCACCATTCCTTGCAATGGGCCAGAAAGTGCTTAGTTCAGCATGATCTACACTCAGTTGTCCCCTGAAGACATTTACTGCTAGATAATCATAAAAGCTAATGCTTGTGGAGCATGTGCCTCCAGCCAGGCACTGTTCTAAATACTCAGAGTACCCTCATTATTCTTTGAATCTTCACGACAATCCCGGGAGGTAGATTTGACTACTATTCTCCCCACTTGACAGATGGGAAAACTGAGGCACAGAGATGTTCCATCACTTGCTCAGTGTCACACAGCTAATAAATAGCAGAGCAGGACCCCAAACTCTGGTCTAGGGACTGCTTTTTTACATCTTTGTCAGTTCATGTTTGTCAGGTGGTACAAAGTCATGTCCAATATACTTTGATGAGGAGAATCCTGGAGAGAGAGGTGGTGAACCCCCTGGGTGTGCATCACACGGTAAACATGCTTGGTGGAGAAATGGGTCTTCTCCTCCCTCCTTCTTACCCTCCTTTCTCCAGCACACTCCTCTGCCTCCAGAGCCGGCTCTTGGGACAGAGCCGGGGTCCCTGGAAAGCAAGGACTATATCCTCTTGCCTTTTCACCTCCTACTCCCCAAAGGCCCAACAGAAGACCAGACACAAGGGAGGCTCTTGAGTTCCGCCGAGTTGGTTTGAATGGACTCGTGCATTCTGAGATGTAACTGACTGATAAGATGTTAAGGACACCACTCGGGGGGCTGGGCGTTTTAATGTGGGCTAAAGCACAGGTTTGGCTTACCCAAAGGAATGAAGGTTCGGTTGTGGAATTACAGGCATCAGCCCGCTGGGGAGGCTGCGGGGGTCTGTAGGAAAGGGGCTAGGGTGACAGAGGCCCTCCCTGGCTCCCAGATAATGTACCCCACACAAGCAGCCACCATTTCTACCTATGGCCAGGTGCTTCAAACTCAGTATACTTTCCAGGTCTCGATGCACGGAAGGCCCATGCTAGGCTCTGAGGAGGCCAAGAAGTGGGTGGGAGGGCCCAGCACTGGCCGAGAGAGCCCTGGGAAGCCCGTTTTGGCCACGCTGGGTCTGAATCTGTATACGCACAAGCCACAAGACCTGGGGCTAGGAGTGACGGGGTGTGTGGGGCCTACGTCCCTCCTCCACGGTTCACGGCACACCGTGGGCTCCAGGTGCAGGAGGAATGTCACAGTGAAGTACAAGACGTGCCCCAGTGGAGTCAGTCCAGAGGAGCAGGAGAGTGGCCGGGGTCCCCAAGAGCCACCTGCCACCATTCCCAGAGCTAAAGATGGACACACCCTAATGTGACAAGTGAAACAGAAGAAAGTGGGACATGAAGCACAAGCATTTGTTCACTCAAGGCATCCGGCAGAAGAGACCTAAAGCTCCCCTCGTGGGGAGGGGGCGCCATGGCCTGCCTGTTCCTGTGCCCCAGGGTGAGGCCTCCGAGGCTGAGCCTCAGCCGGGCTGCTCTGGGGCTGGGGTACATGCCTCTTGCTTGACTCCCAACACCTTGCTCCAGCACAGTGGGACATCCACCAGGGGCAATGGACAAGGAAGCTGGGTGCAGACAAGGCCTCATGCCCACAGAAGGTTCCAGAAGCCTCCTCGGTTGTGGAGGAAGGGGGAATGAGGCTGTCTCTGCAGCGACCCTGAAGAGTCTACCTCAGGTTGTGTTTAAAGGTCTCCTCCAGCCAACACGATCCACAGTTCACTGTGGGTGACCTGGGCACGTCTGGCTGCCCACCCCAGGCCCACGGAAGGCCTTCCTTTCTTCAGGGACGAGACAGGAGGGGAAAGTCAGTTCCTCGTGTGGGCTGCAACATACGGCTCTTCACAGGCTCATAAACGGCAGGGGCAGAGGGGTTTCCTTACACAGGCACCGTTGACAGTCAGGGAACTTCTGTAATGCCATCGTCGTCAGCACTCTGAAATGGATTTTGCTGCCGTATCGGGCAGGAAAGCCCTGTTACGACAAATTCCATTACAGAGAAGCTTCAGCGATAATAAGAGATTTCCATGTTCCAGCAAACGCCCTGCGGAACGGGCTCAGCTGGTGGGGTTGGAGGCAAAACCTGGCATGGCAGGCTCCTTGGGTCCCTCTCTCTGATGGCAGCGCGCCTTCCATGGAGAGAGAGGCCTCGGGTTTGCTTTGCTGCTCCGTGTGAGGAGGAAGGGGTGGGTGAGGAGGGCAGGGATGAGAGGTTAACGAGAGAAGACAAAAGAATGCTGGGAAGGGAAGAAAGCCGGCCTGAGAGGTGCTGAGGACATCTTAGTTTGGCATCAGTAATAGCCCCTCGGGCCGTGAGTTCTGGAGAGCCACTTGGAAATCAATCATTTAGGGCAATGTTTTTCAAACTGCAGGTGGCACCCTATTGTGGGTCATTTGATCAATCCAGCAGGTCACACCACTATCTTTTAGGAAAAAAAAAAAAAAAGAAAGAAAGAAAAAAAGACTAAAAAAAAACGTGCATTGCAGGTAGAGGAAGTATTGTTCAACACCACTTTTATTTATTTCAGGATTGCATACATAGATTTATGTCTGGTCATGAAGAAAGATGGTACAGTGGATTAGAGCTGGAAAAAGTTTCAGAAATACTGGTCTTGTCTACCAATGTCTGCATTTGCATTTTAAGAACACCGAGGTTCAGAGAGGGAAACCCACTTGTCTAAGATCACCCAAACTGAGAAATTCAAATCCAAGACTCTATACTTGTGCTGTCCAACCGGGAAGTCGTAGCCATATGGAGCCACTGGGCACTTGAAATGCAGCTAGTCAAATTGAGATGAGCCGTGAGTGACAAATACACACTAGATTTTGAGGACTTGGTACAAAAAAATAATGTTAAATATGGCATTAATAACTTTTATACAAATTACATGTTAAAATGATAATATTTAGGATATACTGGGTTAAATAAAATACATTACAAAGATTAATGTCAGCTATTTCTTTTTATTTTTTGATGTGACCAGGAGGAAAATTTTAAAGTGACTATGTGGCTTGAATGCTATTTCCATAGGGCAGGGCTGGCCTATGCCGTAGGGACGCTACTGCCCGCGCTGGCCCCTTGAGCGTGTTTATTTGTGCCTGTGCTGTCTGTCTGACCCTCTCACTGTGGCCCCCGCAGGCAGAGCTGTGTGGCTGCCCAGTGTCACAGTCCTGGGGAGATTTCAGCGATGCTTGATGAGCGGTTACACTGGGGGCAAGTGGGAGAAAGAAGGTATGACTCCTGAGTCGGGAGAAGAGGCAGGAGGGAGCACATGAGCTCACCCAGGCTCTCTGGAGTGGCAGAGGCAAAGCGAGAAAGGGGAAGGTTGGTGGCCTGGGAGAATCCTGGGGCTCTGTGGTGGCCTGGCCTCGTGGGCCCTGGAGGCTGGCCCAGGCCTTCCGTGTGCAGCCCTGACAGGACCCACCGAGCCCACAGCAGCCTGTATGTCCCCACAGCTTGATCCGTGTCACGTGGTACCACGCCAGCCACCAGCGTACATAACGTATCCAGTGTCACTACATGTGACGCTACTGAGGGCACTTTGGAGACCACTCCTTCCTTGACAGATCAGGAACTGAGACCCCAGAGCTGAAACGATTTGCCGAGGCCGGGCAAGGAGAGAGGGGGCAGACTGGGACCAGAACGGGCCCTGGGAGTTGTAAGCTGCAACCTCGTCCCCTCCCTCCACGTGCTGTCTTAGCATTAGGGTGCTACGGGTGCTGCCTCATCTCCGCCTTAACGAGCGTCTGTTCGTGAGATATATGGACTTACACCGGGCCGGGCAGAAGCAGGAGGGGGCGTGCAGTGGAAGGGTGCGGTAAACACCCAGACACCTTGTCATTCACCGGCAGCACTGGGACTGAACTGCAGCAGGGTTGCTGTCTGCACTCAGACATCTGAGAGCCACACGCATGTGTCTGCCCAGGTACTGGAGCTGTTGGGTACAGGAATCAGGGCAGCATGGGCCGAGGCGCCTGAAGTGTTCGGGTTGGCAGCAGGCTGGCTCGGAAGCTTTCGCAGTCCACGTAGGGCTGATCCAATCCGGGGCTATCACCCCTCAGCTGATGGAGGAGTTTTCCAAAAGAACCATAAAGTCAGTGGGGCTTGCCAGTGTGTGGTGGCTTCTCCCTGCTCCTGAGGAGTGGTTGTGTCATCGGGACAGGCTCGTTATACTGCTCTCAGAGGAGGTGGAAGGCCGGCGGCGTGGGGTGCGTAGCTCTCCTGGGCTCTATGGTCCCTGGGCTGTTGTCCACTGGCGCATGGACTAGACCTCTTGCCAGCTGAGGTGCCACTGCTTGGGCCCCCTGGAAGTAGAAATACAGCCCTTTCCCCAGCCCCCATAGCCTCATAGTCAGGAGGTCCTGGGGCCACATCGTGGCCCACACAGTGGGATGACTTGGCACTGGGACAGCCCAGCGGTACAGCTGGCCTCCCACATGGGCTCGAGCCCCGCCCTCCCAGTGTGAGGGCAGCTTGGCTGTGAGTGTGGGTCCCGGAGCCTCTGAGGGAGGGGAGAGCTGGCTGCCTTCTCCTTGGGCCACTGTGGCCCCCTAAGGCCCAGCCAGCTCCATCCCTTCTACTGTGGCAAAGACATGCAGGACACGTAGCGGGGAAGGAGCAGGTTAGGAAATGGAGCGGCAAGCACCCCGATCCACTCCCACTGAGTTCATCTCCTCCAAAGGTGGACTCCGGGCCCATTTATTCTGACCCTTTGTTCTGCAAGATTCTTTGAACCTCTGAAGTGGGATCATGGGCACCTCCCTTTGCAGAATGAGTAATACTTTTTAAAATTGAGTGTAAATGTTTTCTTTCATTCACTCAACAAATATTCAGTGCCTATACTATGTGCCAGGCATGGAACCCCACAATAAAAACAACAAATCGTGACTTACATATGGTTGAACTGAAAAAAGTCACTGACACCTTGGCTTCCACACACACCTCATATCCTAACACATATGTGACCCCGAGCAGGGCAGATGCTCTACCCAGAACTCAATTTTCCTATCTGTAAAATTGAAATAACTGAACTTTAAGTTCACTCCAGCTCTAAAAACTCTATAGCTTCCTCCAGCATTCCGCTCCTAGGCATATACCCAAAAGAAATGAAAGTGATTACTCAAACAAATTCTTGTACATCAGTGTTCATAGCAGCACTATCCACAATAGCCAAAACCAGCCCAAATGTTCATCCACAGACGAATGAATAAACAAATGTGGTACATGCATACAAGGGAATATTATCCATCCACTAAAGAGGAACTGAGCACCGATACAGGCTACGATGTGGATGAACCTTGAAAATGTTACGCTAAATGAAAGAAGCCAGACACAAAAGTTGTGACCATATTGTATGACTCCATTTATATAAAATATCCAAAATGAGCAAATCCAGAGAAACAGAAAGCAGAATGGTGGTTGCCAGGGGACAGGGGAGGGAGAGTAGGGAGTAACTGCTTAATGGGTATAGGTATAGGTATAGGGTTTCCTTCTGGGGCAAGGGAAGTGTTTTGGAACTAGATGGACAGTTGCGCAACATTGTGAAGGGACTAAATGACACTGAGTCGTTCATTTTAAGATGGTTAATTTTATGTTGTGTGAATTTCACCTCGATGTAAAAAACAAAACAAACACAAACAACTCTATAATTGCTAATAGGCATTGGATAAGTATAGCCTGTGTCGCCCATGCCATCCTTCCTGGGGATAAACTGGGGGCATAGTGGAAGTAAAAGACATTTCTCTGGCTCTTTCTGCCACTCTGGTGCGAGAACGCTGGGTCTCCCGTGGCTCTCAGTTGGTCTGGGGTTGCACTCGACACAGCCCTTGGTTCCCTGGGCATCCCCACGACTGCTCCCCTGTGCACCTGCCAACCTGCACCAGCGCCCGCAAGGCCGGCCTGCTGCTGCCCGCGCAGTGCAGGCCGGGTGCCGGCGCCAGGGCTGACGGCGAGGGTGCAGCAGAGGTTCCGAGGCCACACTGTGTGCTCTGCAGAAGTCAGACGACTCCACTTTCCCAACTTTGGGCTGCCACCTGCAGCATCCCCCAAAGGGCCCTTGCATGCTTCTCAGAAGAGTTAGAGTAAAAACCAAAACAAAACAAAACAAATGTGAAAATCACAGCACCTTAGGGTTTTGCTGAGACTCTCCCTCTGGAAGACTCTTTCCCTAGGGCAGGAGCTGGTACTTTGCAAGTGCTTGATAATTATTTGTTGGATGAATGGATGGATAGTGGAATCATGAGGGATGAGCCAGAGGGCCATCTTAGTGACAGAATCCAGCTATATGCAAATCTCCCATCACCTCCAACCCTGAAGGAACTGTCTGAGGATGCAGCTTGTGGCCTTCAACTCCATCTGCCTCAGGGAGAGTCATGGCTGGGGGGCAGCTTGCTCCTTCATGCAGCAGAGGCTGGGCCGCCTGGGCCCCAGACCCTCCCAGGTGTGCCCCGGCACACTCACCTTCTGGGTGGACACAGCTGAAGTTCAAGCTGGAGCGCTGCGGATGGAAGGTGGGTGGACTGGCGGGCTAGGGGCTTGAAAGAGCCTTGTGCCGAGTCCTGCCCCGTATCTCACCCTTGCAACCAGGGGCCCAGCAAGGCACTGTACAGGCCTGAGTCCTGCCTGCCGAGGGGTGGCGATAGTGAGACCCAACTCAGACGGAGAGGGCGAGCTGACACAGTGCCAGGGTGCTCACCAAGTCTCAGTCAATGTCTTTGTAGCCACCGCCACTTTCAGCGGCCGCACCTGTGGGGGCTCACCTCTCCCCACTTCCACACATGCATCTGAGGCTGAAAGCAGCTAAATGCTTTGGTATCCTTTCGGTGCTCCCTGGCTGTGCTTCCTCACCTCACTTCTCTGCTCGTTGATTTATTCAACAAGTCGTCTCAAGCAGCCGCTATAGGCCAGGCCCTGTACTAGGCTCAGGCTGGCTGGCTGGGGCGGGACACGCCCACACGTCTCATTCCGGCTTTGTGTGCTTATTGCAGGGATTATCAAGGACAGGTAGGGAGTTTGGGGTGTGAGCGCATTGCAGGGGTTCCATATTGGAATCACTGGTAGGATGACTTTAAGTATCACCCCATTGCACCCTCTAAATTGCCACCCCACTCACATAGTTACCTGTGTGTGGTGAGAATATTTAAGATCTCTCAGCCAAGTTCAAGTATACAATACATTATTATTAACTATAGTTACCATGCTGTTTGTCAGGTCTCCAGAACTTACTCTCATAACTGAAAAGTTGTACCCTTTGCCCAATATTTCATTTCCCCAAACCCCCAGGATTTTCTGATTTTTTAGGAATGAGCTTGTATTGCCTTTAGAACAAAAGAAAAACAGTAGAATGGGAAATGCTTTTCTCTTTTATTTAACAATATGTCATAAATTTCTTTCTATTCTGTTCCTGTTGCCTTTGCTGGAAGGGAACTTCGGTGCTGTCTTGGCTAAGTTCGGACACATGTAGGAAGTTACAGAGATGTTAGAGCCAGGTTAATGCTTAGTTGAAGCTTCCTCCTTGGTTTAATGAGATTAGTTGAAAAATTGAACTTGATCAGGACTCACTGGGGCATAGGGGCCATGTGCTCCTGCAGTCCTGTGGGTTCGCAGCAGAGCAGTGCATTTTGGGACCCCCGATTTCGACACACAAGTCCAGAGGGTTCCCTGTGGAGCCATCGTAGTAGCTGTCCTAAGAGCTCCCTGGGTCAAGAGGATGCGAGTCCCTCCGTAACTTGAACTAGACTCCTGCCAAGCCCAGAGCCCCTCACCCTGCTTCCTGCTCACGGGGTGCTTGCGTCTTCTCTGCTTGGGAAATCAGTCGCTTGGGTAGCCGGTCAGCTGCAATCTTAGTGGCTGGCAAGGTGCTTGGAAGTATTTGGGGTCAGTGTCCTGCATGTAAAAAAATTGCTTTTCTATTTGGGGTCAGTGTTCTAGATGTGGCCTGGATACAGAAAAGCTACCAGTGGCCCTTTGCGCACTGGAAACCCCACCCCCACCCCCCAGCACCCCTCACCCCCGCCCCGCCCTCCTTTGGGCACCCCAGTACCTTCTCTGTTTTGTTTTCTCCCCCAGGCCCTCACCACCTTGAACTCTGTGGTTATTTATAAAGAACCCGTTGCGGTTACCAGACTGTCGATTCCTCCATTCACTCTTTGAGCTTCAGTTTCATCATAAATAAAATTAAGAGACTAATTAGCTGCCTCGCAGCATTATTGTGAAAATTAAAGTCAGGTCACAGGAGTAAAGTGCCTCACAAGGCACTGGGGACACAGAAGGGGCTCATTAAGAAAGGTCCCATCATCCCTCCACTTTGGGGACAGAAACATTTACTTTTCATTCCTGCAGCGTCTCCCCAGGGCCTGTCTCATAGAAGGGGTTCAGCGGGCATTTGCTGAGCTTGCCCAGGCAGGCCCTGGGGAGGAAGGAGTTAAGGGAGGGTGGAGTGAGGGAGCAAACATTCCTCTGGCACCTACTGCTACGAGCCAGGCACTCTCTCAGGTGCACGTAGATGGATTATGTGTTCGATCTGAGAGCAGAGCTGGGACTCCTGGGAGAGTGGGCCTTGGGAGGATGGGGCGTCTTCAGCCAATGTTTCTGATGTCTGAAAGTGCTAGGGGATTAGCTGACAGCAGGTGGGGCCTCTCTGTTTAACCAGAACATTCTCCTATTCAGATGCAGAAAGGAGTCACCTGCCCCTTCCCTACTGGGAAGCCAGCCCGGAGTTCCTGCTCTCCCTGGAGCTGCAGGTGAAGCCCTCAGATGCCATCCTGGGAGCGGGGAGGTGGGAGGGGGGACTAAATCAACCCAGAACTGTGACATCGCTGAGCCGATGATCTCAGCCAGGCCCACGGTATGGGAAGAAAGGCTGCTCTGTGGCTTCTTGGAATTCCAGGCACCAGGCAGATCCTGTGGAAGTTCTAGCATGTTCTTCCTCTCTGGGCTGGCTGTTACCACCTCCGTCTTGCTCCTCCTTGTTCAGCACTGGGCTAGAAGCCCTTTGTAATATCACCAACCTCCTTGGACAAGAATGTGAGCAATTGCAGCCAAGACTGGAGAGCCCCACTTGTGTCCTTTGTCTCCCATAGGACAAGGCGGTCGGTCATTTGGGAGGGGAGGGAGTGACTAGTGGAAGCCCAGTGTCTCCCGAGCGGCTGTTTGGCGATGCAGTCGAGGGCAGCGTGTTGATGAAGCTCACATGTGCCTGTCTTCGTGCTGCCTGTAGCCCTGTGGGGGGGGGGGGACGAGCTGACAAAACCTACAGAGGCCTGTGCACTGGGGAAATGTCAAACACCTCTTTTCTCTCCTCGCATCCTGTGCCACCTCCTGCCTCTCTGTGCACTTTGATAGATGACCTATTTTGATGCTGGCAAAGTGTGAGTTCAATTAACTAGAGAGGTCAAAGGATCAAGGGAAATTTGAGAATTTAAATAAAAAGGTGCCAGTATGTTAATAACTGTGTGACCCATCACAGAAACATCACTGAATGGAAAGGACCTTGGACAGCAGGAGAACCAGGCATCGATTCCTCCGAGCCAAGTGTCCTTGCACCTGCCGCTTGCCCTCTGTTTCCCAGGCTGCAGGGCCCTGAAACCCCAAACAGAAGGATGCTTTGATTCTGTGTTCAGCCATAGAAGGCATCTTTGAAAATAGGCCCCTCCTCTTCTCTCGATCCTATCACTGGAAAGTTTGTGGGGGCTGAGAAAACCAGGTCACTGTCCCAAACCTGTCGCTGGCCTGAGGGTGTCACGAAAGCTCTCCTCATCATGCAAGAAGGCTGCCACGGAGGTGGCTGCACACACGGGGACTGCAAGGCTCTCTCTGGGGGTTCCTGTGGTGCCCTGTGGTGCTCATCCGTTCCTACGACAGACACCTGCTGAGTCCCTGCTACAGGCCAGGCCACTGCTGGAGGGCCAGAGGGCCACCAGGACAGGGGAGGTCCTGCTCCTAACCGTGCACTTTGGGAGGAACGATATCTTGAGGATGACTGACCACCGGTGGAGGGGATCTTAGAAAAGTCCTAGGTGAGGACAGAAACCCACTGCAGGCCCAACCGGGGCCTGGGAGGCAGGGACAGGGCCTTGGCCCTCAGGAGCTCGTATATCTGTGGAGGACTGCAGGAGATAGTCAGAGTGAGGAGAGGAAAGAGACAGGGCACTGCGCAGGAATGCGGGGCAGGGGCCTCTCCCCCAGCTCCAGCCCAGCCACAGGAGGGCGAGGCTCTTAAAGAGATCCGACGGGGGGCCAGAGCGGAGACCAGCTGGCCAGCCACAGCCAGACTTAGCCCTGAGAAAGGAACAGCAAGGTCTCCTTGGGTGGGGGAGTGGGAGGGCAGGGAAGGAGAGGAAGAGGCCTTCTCCCTGCTCGATCTCAGGGCTTGTCTTAATCCTTTGGCCCAGAAGAGCGACCTGCTGGGAGCCTGCCTGTACCTGCCCGCACCCCGTGCCTGTCCCAGCCCCGAGGACTCTTCTGTTTGCATTGTTTCCTGCACCCCACACCCAAGCCCGAGAATAAAGATAGCCACCCCTGCCCACCACCACCCGCCCTCCCCGCCCGGTGACTCAGGCCGGGCGCCTGGTGGCAGCGGCCCTGCTCGGCCTGGCCGGCTCTGCTGTCTACATCTGCTCCTCATTTGCCGCGGAGCCAGTAGCCCTGTATGTCTCTGGGACCTAAATGAGGGTGGGGTTTTTTCCCTCCTAGATTTACAAAAAAAAAAAAAAAAATGGTACCTCTGTTCCCCTGTGGTGTGCAGATTATTATAGTGTCTGCTTGCTTCGAGGGGACAAGAAAGACAGTGAACTCGGGCAAGTCCAATCTAATTGCGACGTACAGCTGCCCGAGGTCTCCCGTCCACTCTGGCCAGTTCTGAGCCAAACCAGTTTTCCATGGCCAAACTGGGCCTGGTTTCCACATCGGTTCCTGTCAGGAAGTTCCTCCGCCCAGTATGTGCTGTTAAATAGGATCCTTTTCATTCCTTTTCCTCTTATAAACTTCCCTTTCAGGTCATCCTGAAGGGAGAGAGGGGCTGTGGCCTGGAGAGGGAGGGAGCCCCAGGCTGCACTCCCAGAAGGGAAGTGGCTCTGGAGGGGAGGCCATCAGGGGGCTGGCCAGGGTCAAACATCTGAGGTCCCAGCCCAAGGACACAGCCTGGAGGGACTTCCTCCTCCACAGAGACTGCAGCTGCCTCGCCCACCCCAGGAGGCTCCCCAGTGCCACCTCTCCTCCATGTCGACCAGGGAGGTGGGATTTGAGGGGCATGGAAAGAGTACCCCATCTTAAAAATACCTCCCACCTTCTCTCATCCTAAAAATATCTCGGCCACAGACTTCCCACAGAGAGCGGAATTCTACCTTCAAAGTTTTGGTCTTTGCTTGTTTGCTGGAGGCAAGAGCCCTGGGGAGGCGCTACCAAGGCTGGGCCTGCTGCCCCACGCTTGTCTATTGAGTTGCAAGAAACTGGCGGGCTCCCCCAGGAGTGGGACCTGGGAGGAGGCTGATCTCAGCCTGGGAAGGTGACCTGGAGTTGGCGCCCAAGCCCACCGATACAATTGCCCAGCGGCTGGGTAGGGAGAGGGGAGAAAGGGTGAGAGCTCAGACAATTACCTCCTCCTGGTCCTGGGCTCCAGGCTTCGAATATATCATCTTGTTTAATCCTGGAATCCATTTGGTGACATGGGTATTTTTATCCCTGTTTTGGGTCTTCCTACCCCATTTTACAGATGATGAAATTCAGAAAAGCAAAGTATCACCCCTGTCTCACACAGCTGGGACTAGGAACCACAGCTCTCTGACTCTAATGGTCAATGCCTTCCTCATACCCCACACTGCCTCAAGGGAACATCCGTGCTTCATTCATTCATTCATTCATTCATTTATGGAAAAGTTATACATAACATAAAATTCACCATTTAAGTATATAATTCAGTAGCATTAAGTATATTCACAGTGTTGCACAACCATCACCACTAGCCATCTCCAAAACTTTTTCATCATCCCAAAGGAAACACTGTCCTCATGAAACACAAATGCCTCCCTTCCCCTAGGCCCTGGTAACCACAATTGTACTGTTTCTGTGAATTTAACTTTTCCAATTACTTCATCTAAGTGGAATCATACAGTATCTGCTCTTTTGTGTCTGGCTTATTTCAGTTAGCATAGTGTCCTCAAGGCTCATCCAGGTTGTAGCAGGTGTTAGAATGTATTTCCTTTTTAAGACTGAGTAATGTTCCATCATGTGTATATATCACATTTTGTTTATGCATTCATGCGCTGATGGACTTTTGGGTTGTTCCACCTTTTAGCTACTGCAAGTAATGCTATGAATGTGGGTGTACAAACGTCTATTCAAGTCTTTGCTTCCAGTTGTTTTGGTTATATATCCAGCAGTGGAATTTCTGGGTCACGTGGTAAGCCTATGTTTACTTTTTTGAGGAACTGTCATACTGTTTGCCATAGGAGCTTTGGCATTTTACATTCCCACCAGCAATGCGCAAGGGTTCCAATTTCTCCATATCCTCGCCAACACTTATTTTCTGTTTTTTTGATAGTAGCCATCCTAATGGATATGAGGTAGTATCTTACCGTGGCTTTGATTTGCATTTTCCTAGGGATTAGTGATGTTGAGCATCTTTTCATGTGTTTATCGGCCATTCGTGTATCTTCTTTGGAGAAATGTCTATTCAAGTCCTTTGCCCAGTTTTGAGTTGAGTTTTGGGGGGTTTTTTGTTTGGGTTTGTTTTGTTTTGTTTGCTGTTGAGTCATCCATACTTCTTTACTCGAAATTACAAATAACCAGAACTTTTTCAGAGACTCTAACATCATCATTTATGTTTCTAAAGAGGACTCCTGGGTAAACGCAGTGCCCTCTAGATCTTCTAAACGGTACCTGTAGTGGTAGTGCTTTTCTGTAAAGTGTGTTTTATTGCATTCAGAATCTCTGGAAATCCATAGCTGTTGGGAAATTTTCATTTTTCATACACATATTAAGTACCTACTATATATACCTGGCACTGTGCTATAGACATAAAAAGGAATATGACATGCTCCCTCCTGTTAATAACCTTGGACTCTGCTGGGAAAAGTTACAACACAAAGTGATTTCTGAACCCTACATCTCGATGTATAATCCGATGGGAATTTTTGCTGTGCTTGGCAGGGCTCTGGGATAGGCTGGGGCTCCAGGGGCAGGTCAGAGGGCAGAGGGGAGAAGCCAGGCTCAGAAGGAAACTAAGGAAAGGGTCAGAGCAGAAACACAGGAATGGCAGGATAAGCCCTCACTCCCCAAAACTCATCACAAATGCCCATCTCTCTAGGGCTTCTAATCCCTGCAGGCATTTAGGGGAACAGTGAGATGTGTGAATGTGAAGCATGACTCGGGGGAATCTCTGGCCTCCTTGGTCGTGTTTCGGGTAGGGGATTTCCCTTCTCCAGGAGCACGCTGTGCTGGAAAAGGTGTGGGCTTTTTCCACACTGAGATGAGGCAAATACTTTCCAGTTTTGCCGGGGCCTTGGCTGGTAGCCACTGAAATGGGGGCAGCCTTCCTCCTCCTCTTCCTCCTGCTGCCTCTGAACCTGGACCAGCAAGATCATGCCAGTCCTTGTTCCAGATGACACCATTTCATGGGAGTATTGTAATGGCTGTCACAGCTGGAGGCCAGGGCCAGCCTGCATCTGGGCTTCTGGCAGCCAGGCCCTGGTGAGGATAACTCCAGAGCTGGATGGGCAGGACCAGCCTTGTCACCTTCCAGGACACCATAGCCTACAAGCATTCTTCCATCCCTCATTCACTAGTCTGTGAGCTCACTGCAGCTGACGCTTTTGTCCACGGCTATATGCCCAGCAATGCCCACCACACAGACCTGCCTAACATGCATTTGTTGAGTGAATGAAGTGATGAGTCCCTTTCTGCCTTCTTGGCACTCGCTTTGGTGCCGTTTGAAGTCACAGACACCTGGGTTTGGGTCCTGGCTTCACCACACGGGAGCACTGATGTTTCGGGTGAGTTCTTCAGCTCTGTGAGCCTCAGTGGCCTCACCTGTGATTCCCAGAGACCTGCCCGGCCCCACAGAGAGCACAGGCATAAAGGGCCCAGCAGGATGCCTGCATATCCCTTCCCTCTCCTCCCTCTCCAGGGGAAGACCTGACTTCCCTGAAGCCATTTTCTGATCATGTAGCTCCCTGGGCCTTGTATCAGATCTTTCTAATCTGCCACCTTGGCTCAAATCCTCCCCTCCATCCTCGCCTTTCCCAAGGACAAAAACCACTCTCCTGCTGCTCCACTCACAGTGCAGTGGGGAGGCTTATACAATAGACGTTAAGAGCATAGCCTGGGATAGGGAGGAATGGGGTTTGAGATGATGCATGTTCCTGGTTCCTGATGACAATAGAGGCTCCAAATGAATGGAGTGGGGGAGGGTAAATGTGCTTTCTTGGGCCTCTATTGACCACAAAGTAGGATTTCTTCTGTATGTGCTGTGAGCTCTCGCAGTTTCTTGCCATGTGCCCAGCCTGTGCTCTGGCTGCTCACAGTCTAGGGAAAGACACAGGAAAAAGGGAGGTGAAATAACTTAAGGACCACCGTGGGGCAGCTCTCCAGGCCTGACTGTGAGTCCAGTCATGTGCAGGGACGAGACACAGTGGAGGGAAGAGACGAATGGGGTGGGGGGAGGATCTTTCAAAGGCAGGGAGTGGCAGCTGGACCTGGAGAGTGGCTAGGGCATGAGCCAATGAGGAAGGGAAGGGCATTTTCCGACTGTGGTGGGGAGAATTGGGAAAGGTGAGAGGCGTGCCACCCACAGAAACACCTGGACGGGGTGAGCCCAGTGATTATGGGACAGTGTGCTCATTGATTCAGCCAGTCAGGCAACAGAAATGCATGAGCACCTACTCTGTACCCTGCCCTGCCCTGGGGCGGGGGATACCAAGGTGGGTGGGAGGCTGTGTGTGCCCTCCAGGAGCAGAGGTGGCTTTCCTGGTGGACGCAGTGTACTCTTGGTGGTGACTGCTCCATGTCGTGTGGTGAGCTGTGGAATAGAGCGTGCCCTCTTCTCAAATCCGAGGGCCCTGCTGATTTCTCCTGCTGTGATGGTCCTTGGCCTCCACCTGAGAGGGGACAGTGTGTTCCAGCCCCAAAACTCTGACCATAGTACTGAGTAGATTTTGAAAGTGAAAAGGGCCCAGAGCTCTCAAACTTTAGGGAACAGCTGACCAACATGATGGGAGCTTGTTAAATCTAGAGATGCCAGGACCCCCATGCCCAAAGGTTCTGATTCATAGGCCTAGGGAATATGCATTTTTGATAAGCTCCAAAGTGACTTTTGTTCCTTCTGAGAAGCAGTGGTTCTTGGTTGCACTTGGGGAGGCCCTAGGGAGTTTAAAGACATGAAAGCCAGGCCCCATCCCCAGAGCTGATTCAGATGGTCTGGGGTGGGGTCTAGATGCTCGAGTTTTCTAACAGCTTCCAAGGTGTCTAATGTGCAGCCTGGGTCAGGACGTATAGGGCTCAAGTTTGAGTGCCACTGGTTCCAATCAACCGTGCTGTGTTAGCCAGGGTTCTCCAGAGAAACAGAACCAATAGGATGTTGGGGTTGGGGGCGGGGGAGAGAGATTTGTTTTAAGGAATCACCTCACACGATTGTGGGGGCTGGCAAGTCCAAAATCTGCGGGGCAGGCTGGCAGGCTGGGTACCCAGGGGAGAGGTGATGTCTCAGCTTGAGTCTGAAGGCAGTCTGGAAGCAGAGTTCCCTCTTCTCTGAGGACCTCAATCTTCTTCTCTTCAGGCCTTCAACTGATTGGACAAGGCCCACCTGCATCTTGGGGGGTGATCTGCTTTACTCAGAGTCTACTCATTTAAATGTTAATCTCATCCAAAAAATAGTTTACAATCTGAATCACTGCACCAAAAAAAAAAAAAAAAAGAAAAAATCAAAAAATAGTTTACTGCTACATCTATTTGTGTTTGACCAAATATCTGGCTACCGTGGCCTGGCCAACTTGACACATAAAGTTAACCATCATACCCCTCATTTCACAGCGAAGGAAGCAGCAAAGTGGAACAACTCATCTAGGGTCCCATAGCCGCTTCTTCCATTGCCGTTGTGTTAATACTTGTCGTAGACTTGTAGGTTATAAAACAGTGAAAGGACCTTTAAGGTAAAGTCCAATTCCTTCGCTCGCAGAGGGAAGCTATGACTCAGGAGGCTAAGCAGCCTTTCCAAGTCACGCATTTTGGCAGTGACTCGAGCTAGGTCTTAAGCCCAAGACTCCTAACATCCAGCGGCCGCTCCTTCCTCCACTTTAGATGGCACCGCAGCGAGGGCACAAACAGAAGTACCTTCCTGTGAACGTCTGATTGCGGCAGGGAGAATTGGGAACAGAGGAAGGGGAAGCTATAAATTGACTCTGCCTCTAAGTAGAGGGGAGAGTTGGGAGGCCTGCCAGTGGTTGCCAACTCCCTGGATTTATAGCCAGGTCCGGTTGGTATCTATAATTTTGTGGCTGCTTCATCTATGCTCGCGTTTGCACACTTAATGCCATAAGCTACAGGTATGGTCTCTGCACACTCGCTTCTTGCTTAGCATTAGATATGGCTTGTGAAATAGATTTTGCTTTAAATCAAAGCCCAGACATCATGGTTGATCTTGTGAGTAACACATCACCCCCACCCCCGCCCCCCGAGGGCGTGGCAGTACCCACACCAGTGGGGTGTGCGAATCCTCTGAAATACATATGTGATGACCAGAGACTGAGATCCAAAGAGAGGTGGGAGGAGGCAGGCTGTGGGCGGATGGGGGGCTCCAGAGACAGGGTTGAAAATCATGGCTGGTGGGGCCAAGGTGGATGCTAGCCCAGGCCCCAGGGATGCCTGCAGGGATTATGGAGGTTTGGGGGTACACAGCATGGAAGCCAAAGGTTAGTACTTGTCAGGAAAGGATGCCTGGTGGGCAGGTAAAAGAGAGCAGCTTCCACATGCTGGAGATGGGAGACCTCCAAAGACAGGCTGCCTCATACTGGAAGCTTCCGTGCACTGCCCCTGGGGCTGGATCCAGGCACTGGTTGGGAAGGGGAAGAGGGACAGGCAGAGGGCAGAGCGGGCAAGTCCTGACACTAAGCTGACTCCAGGAGTGGGGGTGGATTGGAAGATGAGCTGCCCCACACCGCCCCTTATGCCCCTCATCTCTGACAACAGAAAGCAGGTGTTCTCAGAAAAGACCACTCCTCCAGGAGCCCTAGAGGGAAATTGGCACATACAGGAGGCCCCAGGCAGCCACAGCTACCTGTGTGACCTCAAGGAGGCTGGTCCAAGCCAGAGCCGGGGTAGGAGGTCAGGCCTCCAGGCTTGTATCCCAGAGGGCTCTGTCCTCTAGTTCAGAGCTTCCCAACCAGTGGCTTTGTGCCCAGATACTGACTGCTCACCCCTCTTGTCAACTGAGCAGGCCAGCAGCGTCCTGAGAGCCCTCAGACTCCTGTGTGCCATGAAAATGTTTCTCGATGAATTCCATGCCTGAAAAGGCTTAGAAAGCACAGCCCCTGCTAGTGTTCCCTGAAGGTGTGCTTGTCACACCAGTTCTGCAGGGTATTAAAAGGTGTTAGGCAAAGTAGAAAGATTAAACAAGTTTGGGAAATGCAGAGTTAAACAAAGTTAAACATGTTTCTTTACTGTGGGCTTTCTCATGGTGTGTGTGTGTGTGATGTTCACTGTGAATCTCCACCAGGGCTCTGGTATTCAGGTACCCCCAACATTTGGGTCATTTGGAGTTCATAGTTGCAAGTGTCACTCACTTGAGATTCAAAGTCCTGACAGCAGGGTCCAACTGGCTGAGCTTGGATTATGTGCTCATAAACTCGCTGCCAGGGGTGGGAGTGGAAGAAGCCCCCTCTTCCTCAGAGGGAGGCAGGATCCTGCTGTCTGCCATCAAAGCTTTCACCAAGGGTCCTCTCCCAAACCAAAAAGACCTGTGGATGCTTGGCAGGCAAACTCTTTGCAGAGTCCCTTTCTCGGGTGCAGAGAGAGGATGCTTAAAAACCCCCCAAGGGAGCTGGGTTTTGCAAAGCCCTCTGTGGGCTGTGTTGCTCTGTGCCCAGTGTCTCCCGCCCTTTCTTCTAGAGCAGAGCTGCTAGGTGCCCCTGTGGCCTCTATCCTGCTCTTCTCCCAAAGGCCTTGCCTGCCTTTAGCCCACCTGCTTCTCCCTGTCCCTGTGGCCATTCTTCTCCTTTTCTCAGCTCACGTGGCTAGTGGCATGGACAGTGTCTTCCAAGGAGACAAGTCGTGGATCTGATGAGCTCACGCATACTACTTTGGAAATCCTGGAATAACTTGGGTGCAGGATAAAGGTGGCTTGAGTGGTTTGTACCAGGCGAGCTCCTGGTTGAGCTCTCCCCTAGTGGGAATTCCCAGTGGTTGGAATGGCAAGCCAGGGAACAGCCCATCGGGCGCTGAAAGAGATGTACATTGGGGTGGCTAGAGCTTAGTGGGACGCCCTCCACTTCCCCATCCAGCAGCTGCCTATGTATGGAGCCCTCCCTGCTTCTGTTTCCAGTGGATTGGGGCCACCTTCTCGTTCTTCATGGCCATGTTGCTCAAATTTCCAAGATAATTATCCAACTTCATGTTGACATTGACTCGGAAAGACCTGCTTAAGAGGACTGGATTGCCAGAGATCAGTATCACTATTGTCACCGTCCTTACTCATGAATAAACCTGCCACAGAAGTTCTGGGTTGCCGGGCGTGGTGGCTCACGCCTGTAATCCTAGCTCTCTGGGAGGCCAAGGCGGGCAGATTGTTTGAGCTCAGGAGTTCGAGACCAGCCTGAGCAAGAGCAAGACCCCTTCTCTACTAAAAATAGAAAGAAATTAGCTGGACAACTAAAAATATATAGAAAAAATTAGCCGGGTATGGTGGCACATGCCTGTAGTCCCAGCTACTCAGGAGGCTGAGGCAGAAGGATTGCTTGAGCCCAGGAGTTTGAGGTTGCTGTGAGCTAGGCTGACACCATGGCACTCTACTCAGGGCAGTAGAGTGAGACTCTGTCTCAAAAAAAAAAAAAAAGTTCTGGGTTGGGTGCAAAAAGGCATTTGACATGATTTCTCCTGTGGAGGCTCTTACCTTCCAGTTGTGTAGGCTTCGATTTCCTCGACATCTGCAAAATGAGGGTGTTAAACCAGGTAATAATCCCCACAGCCCCATATGACTGTCAATACCTTTCTGTCCAGTGAGCACGTGTTGAGAACCTGGAGCCCTTCTTGTTGAGAAACTGACCATGGCAATTGTCCATTCCCTTACTATATGACCTTACTGTCACCTCTCCTTCCTTCTCTCCTTTTTCCACACCTTCCTCATCCCTGCTTGCCCTTGCTCCTTTTTCTCCCTGTTTGAATTCCATTAACTTCCCCTCCTTCCTTCTTGCCATCGCCATCCCATCTCTCTCCCTGCCTCTGCCTCTCCTGGCCCGTATCCCTCTGGGAGTCCCGAGGAAGGGGGCTGCCCCCCTCACAGGTAAAGCCAAGGTGCCCAGGTTGAGCAATCTCTGGTGACAGCAGGAATTCTTTCTCTGGCATTGAATGGGGCAGGGCAGTGCCTCCCGGGTGTGGGCTGGGGCAGAAAGCACTGCACTGTTTGTCTGGTGAGGCTGGGTTCGCGTGGTCCTTGAAGGCAGTGGAGGTGGGTGGTATATACAAGGATACAGACAGTCCAGGGTGACCTAGCATCCCCGCTTGCCTGGGACTGAGGGGATTCCCAGAATGTGGGACTTTCACTTCTTAAACCAGGAAAGTCCTGGGAAAACCAAGATGCATCTGTCTCACCTCTTGGCTTGGTTGGTGGGAAGGAGGCAGGGTAACCTCAGGGGTGAGAATGGTGTCTTTGTCATCCTTTCTGGGGCGCTGGCTGGCAAAGTCACAGACTTCTCCCCACCCACCAGTGCCCGAGCCTCCACTCCCAGTGGAGAGCTGAGCAGGGAGGGAAAGAAAACTCAGGTTCCAGATTAATTGCTATGGCTCCCCGTGCCAGAATGAATGTCCTGGCCATGACAAAGAGAGCAAGCTAGGTGGACACATCGTTGTCCCTCCCTGGGCTTCAGCATCCTCAACCATAAAAGGGTCTATCTGGCCCTGACATCCTAGGAGCCTTCTTCAGACATCTGCAGACAGCATTCCCAGCTCTGCCTATCATTATCCCAGTTTTTGGCCTTTAGGTGATGTCAGATGGAGCTCCTAGAATAGAACAGTTCACTGACTTACTGCAGTCTTAGGACATGTGACTTTGCCACTCCCGGTCTCAGGAAAATGGGTATAAAAATAACCATCTCACAGGACTATCATAAGGATCAAATGAGACACTATATATAAAAGAGCCCAGCTCAATGCCTGGCATATAGTATGTGCTCAAGAAATGTTGCATGAAGTTAAAACTGCTCTGGATATGTCCTGAGGTGCTGGATATTAAGGGTTCTACGACTTGTAGCAGGATATTGTGTTTAGCACAGAGGCGATATCGTGGACCAACAGTGTGGAAATCAAGTGGGACTCATGCTTCCAGCTAATCCAGGTCCTGCTTGGAGAGAGGGAGAGGAACCCACTCCCCACTCCCAGGGATCCAGCCCCTTCAAAGGTGTTCTCTCACCTCTCACACTATGAACACTCCAAAACAAAATGCAGTGTTTCCCAGTGGCTGTCTTTGTTATGTTTTGAAGTTATAGCAATATTGGAACACTATTGGACCAAAGGTTTTCAGAGGAAATCCTTTTTATCCTGATTTATAAATTGTTTCATCAGAAGAAATAAGACTCTCTCATTTTTCCCTTGGGAGATTTAGCTCTCGTAAATTTCCTGTCTTAGCATGTTGCTATCCTTGCCACATGTAAGAACGGGGTACAGCATGTGTCCAGGCCTGACATACACCAGCATTTGCTGTTTACCGAGGACTTTGTGGTCCTTTGTTACTTATGTTCCCAGGCCATGCCCTCAGTATGAACATGAAGGTGATACTGACTACTTTAAGGTAAATAGGCTTCCGTGTGCTCAACGAGTCACTCAACAAACATTACACCAAAAGCCTACTGATGCGAAGCTCTGAGCTCCATTCTGTGGAGGGTACAGAGAGGCCGCCCATTCTTACTGTCAAGAACTTACATTTCCTTCCTGTGGGCTCCATCCTTTTGAAGATGAGCATCCTTTTTGAAGCCCGAAATATTTCATGGGCCCCTGCCTGGCTGTATGCTCCTCATGGGACTCAGTAATATTTTTATCTGCATTTGTGTTGAATCCATCCCAAGCCCATCTGCATGCATTTGAAAACTAGCCGTATGTATATGAGCATGAAGTTATTGTTGAGCACACTGATGGAGTCGGGGTGCTGGTTCTGAAGACCCCCTGCTCCATCTGCAACTGCCTGAGGGGCTCAGTGAGTGTTCAGGGCTATGGGGAGGGAGAAGGAGGGACTCAAGGATAGAGGAGGTGATGGAGGAAAGATGAGGCCAAGAGCTCCAAGGTGGGTGGCCCCGCAGTGGACAGACCATGGTGAATGCTGAGGTGAAGGAATATAGGAAGAAATGACATTTTCCTGGGAGGTGATATAAATAATCCAACCCTTGGTCCATCCTACTGTTGCCTGCTTTAGAAAACCTTCCTCGCTACCCCTCTCTCTGTGAGCTTTCCACCTGGGTACACATCGTTCCTTTTATCGTGTTTATAATGAAGGTCCATTAGTCTGAAGCTTTGTAAATGGCCTGTAGTCATTTCTGGGGTATCCTGCCTCCCCTCGCTGTGTGATAAGCCCCTTGGCCTGTAGAGGCCAGAACAGGGTCATATTCCTGTCTCTACTGCTGGCCAGTCCCACCCCGGCCCCAGCCCTCCATGGTGGTGGCTCGGTCACCACCTTTCAAGCATCTGGGGTTGGACTGGGCTGCTTTTCGGTCCGCTCCATCCCCTCTCCTCCCCTGGGGATGCCTGACAGCCCAACACCTACCCTGCAGCGCCCACCCTAGTCTGCCAGTCCCCGACCCAGCACCTCACATCCCAGAGCTGCTCTCCTTTGCCTCCCCCAGGCCCATCACAATAACACCCATTTTCCAGCCACATCTCCACGTGTTGAGAGCTAGAACGGGGGGAAGGATGGGGACGTGGAGGAGAGGCTCCAAATTCAGGAAGGCTTCCTGAAGGTGACGCCTGGACCAAGTGTTAAAGGAGGAGAAAGTTAGCCCAATAAAGGCAGTGGGGCGAGGAGGTTGGGGGAATCGCATTTTAGCAAAGGGGACAGAGTGAGCAAGGCTGAGGTGGTGGGGGCTGGCACACTGGGGACACCTTCCAGCTGGCGAGCAAGGCAGGTGGGAGGAGCGGAGCACAGGGGAGAGCAGGGCTGGAGCCGGGAGCCGGGGGAGGGAGACCCACAGTCACAGCCGAGGCCCAGGAGCTGGGTAGCTGCTTTGGAAACCAAGACAGGGCTGGCAGAAGTGGAGGGCAGACTTCCCCAGCGCTGCTCACGCCACGCCCGCCCTCCCGCCCTTTCTTCTGGGGGACTGCAAGGCGTCTGTCTGTTCCTTCCCTCCTCCTTCTCCCCTCTGCCTCTCCTGCTGGCACAGACTCCCCAGAAAAGCTAAAAATTCATCTCATTTGACCCAAATCAGAGGGTGGATGAGCTAGGCTTTATTACACATCGGTTAAAATGGGCAGTGTGGGAGAGGATGGGCTGCGTTATAATTGTATCTTTGGTCACCTCCACCCACCCAACCAAAAAAATGGTGGCACTTCCTCTGTTCAGACACCGTTTTACAAAGGGGCTCTCCTCCCTTCAACTTTTTGTTGATTAGTCTTGAAAAATAAGCCTCTGGCCTGGGAAAGAGTGGGGAGGAGGGAGGAAGGGTCATATCCTCCCACCGCAGGGAAACAGCCTGGGCGGTTTGGGAGATGTGTCCCTGGGGACAGGGCTGCGGCTCCGTGAGAGGCTGGGGTGGGGGCTGTTTTCGAAGGAGCGGTAGCAGCTCTCTTTGCAATATCTTTCTTTATGATTCTTAAGCTCCTAAATTGTTCTGTACAGTTAAGTGTACAATGTATTTAGAACTGAGCATCAGAAAAACTGAAAGGAAGACTGTCGCTCTGGCTTTGAAAGAAATATCTTTGGAAAGGGCATGGAGCAGGCTAAGAAATCATGAGTAGCAGTCAGTGCGGTAGGAAGTAACAGCCCTTTCCAGCCCCTCCCTCCTTCCAGGAGCCCCTGAGAAGTGGATTATGAGTCTGACATGTTGTGGGACATTTAGGAAGGCTTGCATGTGATAGCTCTGGTGTGACAGTGAGCTGTAGGTCTCAGGTCGTGGGGTCACAGGGGTTCTGTGTGTGAGTTGTTTGCATGCTTAGGAGGGTGCCAACCAACAAGAAGCATTGTACATTTTCATGTGCTAGAGATTTCTAGTTACCCACCTGCCTTCTCTTCACAAATAGTAAGCTGGAAAATCAGTGTGGATCTCTCCTTATGTTCTCCGCTCCCACTAAGCATAATGGGAGATGTAGGGGAATGATGACCACTGATGTTTACTGTCTTGTTGGCGACCCAAGATTACACACACAAAAATCTAGGCAAGACAGTAAATAGGCAAGGGCTAAAGAACAGCATCCTGCCTGCTGAAGGAGTTAACTAATGTGCATTAGTTAGCTGTTGCTGCATAAGAAAATGCCCCAAAATGTTAGCAGTTTAAAACAACAATAAATATTTATTGCCCTCATGATTTTTATAGTTAGGAAATCAGGAGCAGCTTATCTGAGTTCTGGCTCTGTGTTTCCCATGAGGTTGCAGTCCAGATATTGGCTGGGGCTGTGGTCATCTGAAGACTTGTTGGGGACAGAGAGACCTGTTTCCAAGGAGGCTCACTCACATAGCTGGCAAGTTGGTGCTGCTTGTTGGTGGGAGACCTCAGTTTTGCAAATATTTTTCCCAGTTTATTTGTGTCTTGATTTCGTTATGCAATTTTGGATATGCATAAATTTTTAAATCATTTACTCTGATTTATCAATCTTTTATTTTATGACTTCTGGGTTTTCTGTCTTACTCAGAAAAATATTTTCTCTTTATGATTATAAAATAATTCTCCAATATTTTCTTTTCATGATTTTTCTTTTAAAGCTTTGCTATATGCATCATGTGTTTTGGTGTAAGGTGTGAGGAAGAGATCCAAGTTTTGTATTGCTTTGTTTCCTACATGGTTGTCTAGTTATTCCTATCTCATTTATTGAAAAATCCATCTTAAAAATTGAAATTCCACCTTTATCACATGTTACATGCATACCTACATCAATTTATGGGAGCCTATTTATAGACCATCCATGACTTTCTATTGATCTGTCTTCCTGTTCGTGATCTAGCACCAACTGTTTTATTTTTATGGCTTTCTAATGTGTTTTCATATCTGGTAGGGCTAATCCTCCAATTCCTGTTACTCATCTGTTTTAAAAATTTCTTGGCTCTTCTTAAATGTTTATTTTTCTATATGAACTCTAGAATCAGCTTATCTAATTTCAGTAGAAATTCTGGTTGATATTTTTATTAGATCATATTGCATTTATTGAACTATTTAGGGGGAAATGGCATCTTTACAGTTTCACGGCTGCCTATCCAAGTACAAGGAATATCTTTCCATTGGTTTAAGTCTCTGTAAGAAGTGTGTCAGTCATGTTCAAGACGGTCTTTGTGTGGATCTTGCACTTTACTTATGAACTTATTCCTAGGTGTTGTTTCTATGTTTGTTGCCAAGTAAATGGGGTCCTTTAACATATTTTTGAAATTATCAGTTATTTATATAGGAAGATACCCAATCATAGCATCCACAAATAATGATTCTTTTTTCTTTTTTTTGCCAACTCTTTTTTAACTTTTTAACCTTGTATTTCTTATTCAACATTTGTGATCTGGAGACTTCAAAAGTGAAGACTTTCCAGGTGTAAGGAAATGACTGAGCCTGTCCTGGCTCAGCAGCGGACCAGCCAGACTTCTTGGGTGGGGGGTGGGGATTGGGAGGTTCTCGTTCTATGGGAATATTTTCACTGTAATGTATGATTTTCTGGAGACCCAAAATCTCATAGCAAGTCGATTAGATGTGGTGATCAGAGAGGGGGTGGTCAGAGAGGGGTGGGAGTTGAGGGGCAAGGTAGTTACTCTATAAGGTGCTAAAAGGTGAACTATTCTTCCTGGACGTTAGGAAAGGAGTCCAGTCCTTGGTCAGGGGCAAATGTTGGCAGAGGGAAGGTAGGCTTCTGTCCCCCAAGATTTGCACAAAACATCCAGGGGAGGGCTGGACTCCTGGGCTACACTCCATGGGGGCACTTGTGACGCACCATCATGCAACAACCCCATGTCTGTGGCCTGGCACTGGATCCTGCCCAGACAGCTGTGCAGCCCAGACTCCTCCCCATGACTTACCCCTGAGTGCAGGACTCAGCCCACACTGGATTCCTTACTAGCCCCTACTTCATAGTAACATTTTACTGGGGGTTGATCTTACCATTGAAGCCAGAACCCCCTCAAAAGCAGATCATTTGTAGACCCTCACACAGCATAAAGCCCAGGCCTGGCACGTGGTGAGTGATCAATAGCAATTGGTAATCGACTGATATTCTACAAGTAAACCACTCATGACAAATGAGTTTCCATCTCACATCCTAATTGCCCCCTCTTTGGAAAGGGCTCTCGGAACCAAACAGCTGTCGGCTTCTGCAGTGGGCAGGGGAGGAAATTATAGCAGAGGAGAGACTGGGCTCAAGTATAAATAGGAAAAGGAAATGCTTGGACTTTCTCAGTGCAATAAAAGTTCTATATAATAACATTATACGTAACTGTGCAATTAAGCCTGGAAATTGCAAGCTTCCAGTTTGTTCTTTCCCAGCCAAATGCTAGGCGGTTCTCGTGGTGGATGGCGTTTGCTTCGTAGAAAAGTGCAAGTTCTGAGGCGAATCTGAGGTTTCACTTCCTTTGGAAAACACAGGCAGGGGCGGGATCCTTGGGGCCATCCGGCTGGGCCTTGTCTCCAGATTGAGGTGGACGACAGCAGGGAGGCAGCAGTGTTTGTCGAGGGCCGAGGCATGGCCAGGACGCCTTACACCTGTGATGAGTGCTTGGCTGCAACCCTGTTGTCTTTCCTCCCATAGCTGCCACCCCCACCGGAGCCCCGCCCCGGCCGATCCCACACAGAGGTCTGGGGCAGGAGAAGGGCAGGGGTGGCTGCATGGGTGGGAAGATACAATCTAACTGGTTTCCAGCCGCCCCTCCCTCCCCACTCCAGGACTGCCTGTGCTGACACCTTCCTCGAATCAGCTTCTTCTGCCATCAACCTTCCCTGACTTCCTTCCTGTGGGCTCTTAAACAGTCCAAATGCACGTGAGGCGCCTCATCTCCCTGCCTTATCATCCCGCCCATACCCAAGACCCCCACCATGGTGGGCTGCAGGCATCCCTGCTCTCCGCCCCGCTTGCTTGTCTTTGAACTCACTGAACTTCCACCTTTGACCCCAAACTACCTGATATTCCTGTCTGCACCTACCGTGCTCGCTCAGCCTCTGTGCCTTCCTTAGCACATGCTGTTCCCTTTGCCGGAATGTTCTCCTTCCCCTGCCCCACACCCCAGGCTGCCTGGGGCCTCACTTCCTTGGCAGAGTGTCCTACCTGAGCCTGGCGGAGCCCCTGCTCTCTGACGCAAAGTGCGCTAGTTTAGGTCTTGTATGTACTTGTCTCCTGCTCTTCCATGAGTTCTTAAGGCCAGGAACTCCGTCCCTGTCTTCCCTTTTCTCCAGCCCTTAGCACCGTGGGTAAATGCAGCTGCGAGGGAGCTCTGCAGACTGCTTGGGAAATCTGGAGGCCACCTGCTTGGGTTCAAGTCCCAGCTCGACCTACTTTCCCATTTGAAAAATGGAGAGATAACACGACAGAAGCCACCTCATGGGGTTTTTGAGAGGATGAAATGAGATACTCCACGTCAAATATTTAGGACAGGGACTGGTCCCAAATGGGCACTCAGTAGGTCTTAGCTACCAGTTTGATTCTGTCTCCTCTATGTTGTATCTCTGCCAGGCAGACCTGAAGTCAGCAGTATGGTAGGGTCAGTTGTGTCCCTGTCTGTTCCCTGCCCCACACACAGGCCCTCTGGGGTGCTGGTGATGAATCTGTGCATGTTCTGGAGAAGCACCACCCCAGCTCCCTGCCTGCCTCAGCCACTGTTGCAGTGGCGGGAAGACAAACCCAGAGCCACCCCCTCGCCTCCGCTCTGGGGCAGGTGGGAGCATATCAAGCATCTTTCGCCTGTGGAGTCGCCATCGCTCTACCGTTACCCCACCTTGACCTTCAACATTCATCTTCTCAAAGCCTCACTTTTCCTGTGTTACCTGGCAGGGTCCCTGAGAGACCTAAGGTAAAGGTGGAAGGAGGGCAAAGTCAAGGTCACAGGAAACCCACGGTCCGGCGCAGCAGTCCCAAGACATCCCAAGTTGAGCTGCGTATGACCTTGGAATCCAGGGCGCCAAAATATTCAAGTGGATTAGTGTGTGGGCAGCATGGGACCCTAACAGCCTCCTAGTCTCACATAAAAGAAGAAACTGAGGCTCGAAGCAGGGCTTGGTCGGTCCAAGGTCACACCACTCATCAGTTGCAGAGCAGAGCTGGGATTTGAATTATGACCCTCCCCCCAAAGGTTTGGCTCCTCTCTGCTACCTGCACCCCTGGGCACTTTCCAGACTTTGCGCCTCGTGCTCTCTACTTTTTTCTACTCCAGCTGTGACCCTGCACTTGGCATCACTTTCCTTTCTGCCCAGCGTAAAGCCCCCAGGCCCAGCAGCAATGGACTCGGCTTCCGGAGCCCTGACTGCAGCAGTGGGGGCCCGCGGCAGGCAGAGGTGGCATGCAGGGCCGCACATTCAGAGGCCAGCCAGCTGTACAGCTGCCTCAGTGCCTTCTAGAACAAATGTGAAAAGATCCCCGGGAAGGGTTGAAATATGGTACCGCTGAACCCAGGCGTCCACACACAACCCCTTAAATACCCAGCGAAATCTAAGCCATTCCCACTCCTCTGCGGGAGACAGCCCTCTGGGCAGCAATGCTAGAATGAATGACTGTGCTCAGTGGGCTCAGACGAGTCCCACCCAGCCCCACCCTCCAGGGAGTCTCGGGAAACCAGCTGGAGGACACCTCCTGGAAAGGCCGCCAGAGGCAGCTGGGATTCTGCAACTCAGTAACGCGTGGCCTGGTGTTGTTTATGGGAGACAAGTGATTTATTTTATTATCTAAATTTTCGGTGGTTTAATAAGGTTTAATAAGCCTCCCAAGGAGTTTTCTGGCTCAGGAAATCGCCTGTAATAAACACAAGTAGTAAATCCTTTATTTTGAGCATAAAGAAAGAGGTGTGCAATTTTTCTTAAAAGAAAACAAGTCTTCCCCCCTTGTCCCCCCTCACCCTCTAATAAATAAAGGATGAAAAAATAGTTAAGGAACAGCAGCCTGAAGGGCACCGCTTTCTTTGCCTGCCCCAGCCTCCCATGGGCGGTGCACCGGCCGTGCAGTGGCACCCCTCCCCGTCGGTGCCCCTGCCTCAGTAGGGACAGAGCCCTCACTCTGTGCCAAGGCGGGGCAGCCCCTGAGAGAACCCACCTCCTGTGTCTCCCGTAGAAAAAACAATGGCCCCAGGGAAGATGTGAGCGCTCCAACCCATCCTGCCCCTTGCTTTGTGGCCTTAGCCTCACTTTACTTTAGTTTCCTGTCTATAAAATGGCCTTGCCTGCCACCAAGGAGGTGAAATTGCTTTGAAAGGTAGAAGGTTCCGAGCCACCCCTTGGGTGAGGGGATGGGAGCAGCGGCCCAGCCCAGCCACCTCAGGTTCGCCCAGACCAGCAAGTGGTTCCTCCAGGGGCGACTAAAGGGCTCTGAGCTCATGTACCCCTATACCCATCCCCGAAGCCCAGATATGACGCTGCCCCTCCCTCAGGCAACCCTCTTAGGTCCCCTTCAAGCCTGTCCTTGGTGTATGTTTCATCCCTGCTGAGAATGTAGGGGGCGAGAAGCCCACCCTGGCTGTTGCCCCTGCTCTAAACTCCGACAGTGACCTCAGACCCCGTTCTGATAAAAACCAAACCAGTGGAGGAGCCGGAGGGAGGGTGGAGGAGGCTGCAGTCAACAGGGTACCGGCGTTACAGTGGGCAGAGCCCGGGCGCAGAGCCAAGAGGTCTGGGGCTCCCGTCACTTGGGTAGTTCTGTGGCCTTGGGCAAATGAGCTCACCAGTAGGAGCTTGGGCTTCCATCAGCACAATGGAAAAACAATCCCTTCTGTACAGAGGGATGCAGGAAACCTACGGAGAAAACTGCACGGGAAGAAGCTTCTCTGCACGTAAAGCTCAGCCGGCACCTGGCATTGTTAACCCAGGGGCCTCAGCAGGGAACAGGGGAAGCAGGAGGAAAAAACTCAGGCTTCCAGATATGGGACCCACAGCTGGGATGAGAGCTCAGAAGCGCCTGCTTCCTGGGCCTGGCCTCTGCAGGGGCCTGGCCCGCCCTGTCCTGGGGGCAGGAGGTGGGGCTCGGCATGGAGGGGAAAGGGGAAGGGGGGCACAACTGTGTGAGGTGGGGAGGGCCTGGGCCCAGCTGTAGGGGAACATCTGGATGGCCATCGTCTTTGGCAGAGGAAGAAAGCGATTTGTGCAGAAGCCCTGAGGGCCTGAGTCGGCCTGGCTGGGCCAGGGACTGCGGGCTCCAGGCCCGTCCTGGCAGGGCGGCAGAGCAGGTGAGGTCGGCTTCACCCAGTGGGGGTGCTCTGCCTGGAGTGCTCGCAGTGGGCGGGGTACAGGCTGGAAGTTGAAGTGGCCCTGCCCAGCCTCCCAGCCCACATGTCTGGCCCCAGCCTCTGGGGCAGCTGAGGCCCAGGGGCATCCCGGGGCCAAGGGGTGTGGCCGCCTTGCTTGGGGAAACTGCCAAGACTGGGTGGGGTGCGCCCAGCAGAGATCTGGGACTGGCCAGCTGCTGGGGCCAGTTCTCCCACCCTTTATCCTGCCCGACGCACCACCCCCTTGTGGGTTTCGGTGCTGCAGACCACAGGGAGTCAAGACCTGCTCAAAGGACACAGGTAGCCGCTGCCCAACCTCATTCCCAGGTCTGGAGAGGAAATCCACGTCCTCTGTCGCCCCTGTGTGCACATCGCCACCCCCACCCCCACTCTCACGGCAGCCACTAATTCCACCAGGTGGCTTTGAAGCTCCAGGCCTGGGCAGGGGAGGAGGTGGAGGCTGGAGATGGGTGGGGCTGGCGCCGGGCAGAGGGAGTCTGCCGGCTGGGGCCAGCCTGCCCCGGGGATTTGGCAGATGGAACCACTATCCTGAGCCCCAGACTTGCTGAGCTGAGCAGGATTCAGGGAGGCGCTGGACTTGTGGATCATAGCAATAGACTTGTCCCAAAAGTCACACCACCAAGGCAGCCACGGAGAACAAGAAAGCTACGGGACTCAATCCAGTCTGCCCTGGAGTGTCTTTGGGGGAGGTCCTTAAATAGCATAGATCTCTGCAAAACTGTGCGGAAGGAACATTGATTCCTGGTATGGTCCCATCCCCACCACGACACCTGTTAGGGGTCTGTGTCCTTTCGGGACTTCACAATTGCTAACACTGTTGAGCACCTAGTACTCATCAAGAGGCACTTTATAAGCATTAATCATTGATCCTCGTAGCAGCTCTGCGAGGTAGACACTACTATCATGCCCATTGTACAGCTGAGAAAACTGAGCTCAGGGAGGGAAATTATCAAAACTCAGAGATTGTTAGTGGTGGAGCCGGGATGTAAACCCAGGCTGTCTGGGAGCAGAGCCCTCACCCCCGACCTCATGGACTCCAGGCACAGGGCTGACTGAGAACAGCTTCTGTTAGATCCCACTCAGGGAATCCAGGTCACACATATTTTCAGAAGGGGTTCTGGAAATCCAAAGCCTTCCAGATCCAAACAATGTGGGGCATGTTCTTCCTGCCCCTCTGTTCTCTATTTTTCACAGCTCAGAAAAGGCCACTGCTCCTGGAAGCCTTCCCTGACCCCCAGCCCAGGGGGTGCCTTTCCCCCCGTACCTCTCATTCACACTCAGTACTGAGTTCCCGGACACCTTTCTTAGTTACCTGGCAAGCTTGGGTCTCTGCTGCCTGGTGCTCATCCCTCCAGCCTGGCTCTGATCAAACCCCTAAACTAAGAAGCAAGCTTCAGAGGGAGGGGTTCAAATCCCCCTGCCCTGGAGTTGGACTCATATGGGGTGGCATTGTAAAAGGGAATAAATAGGAGCTCTGGCACCAAATGTAGCTGGGTTCAAATCCTGGCTCAGACACTTGCTGGATGTGTGGCGATGGACGAGTCACCTGCCTTCCCTATTCCCGTCTCTTTATCTCTAAATTGGAGGTGCTGATAAAAATACACACCTTTCAGAGTTGTGTTGGTTGAGGAAGGATTAGAGGTTTGATAACTGACCCATGGCAGGCACTAGAAAAATGGTAGCTAGTATAGGTTATTACTGCAAAGGCCGCTGGCCCCTCGCTGGGGAGAGAGGTGGGCACAGCCTCCCTCTGAGAGTGTAGACGTTCTCGTTTCACAGTTGAGTTAGCCAAGGCCCAGAGATGGGAAGTGCTGCCTTTGTCAGATAGGGTTGCTTGGACCCGACTTCTAGAACCTTCCACTGAGGGCGGAGGCCCAGGGGATGTCCTCTGGAAAGGTGACCACCCCTAAGACGGTTTCAGCCCCCCTGCGTTCTTCCCCTTAACCTCTTTCTTCTGTTTCTGAGCTCCTCTTCTCCTCTTTCCTTCTTTCCTCTTTATTTTTGATCTACATATTTCCTTCTATCCCCTTCTTACTGGAGGTTTATATTTTGCATCAAGCTTCTGCTAGCTGTTGAGAGTGTTTTGTTTTGTTTTCATGTGTGCATGTTTAATTTTTTTCCATGGTGTGTTATTCTTAGAGACAGAACTGCCCCAGCTTGGGTGACAGGAGGGCTGTGAGGCGGGGCTTGGGGGCCATGGCTCCCCCTCTGGGACATTGCCGTCTGCTGGCCCACCAGGGCATGGGAATCTCAGGGTCACCAGGGCAGCTCCCAGTGTGCAGGGTGGGGGCACTTTTTCCCAAAAAGACAATGAAACAGCAAGTGACAGCCCCTGCCTCCTGACACAGCTCACCCGTCCCACCCCTGAGGTGAGTCTCCCATCTGGAAAAACAACCCCAAACTACCACGGTTTCATCCTTTCCCCAGGAACGGAACAAAAGCCGCAAACCAAGACTCAGGGAGACATCACTGCTGGGCAGACCAGCCTTCAAGTCCAGGGTCACGGGGCCTGTTGCCCCCTCCCGGTGGCCAGACCCACTTTGTCCTTCTAGCTCTCATGGTCATGACGGGTGTTATCAGATTTCTCGTGACCATCCAATCACGTGATGAGGAAGCAGAGGCCCAGAGAGGTGGAGGGGCCTCCCAAGGTCACACAGCTATGGTTTCCTGATTCTGCGTCACAAGTAGACATTGCTCCCGAAGGACAGGAGGCGGGACCTTTAGCGTAGGACAGCCACTCTCCATTCCGCAGAGTGCTTGGCCACAGTTACCGCAGCGAGACACTGCTCACCAGCACGTGGTCCAGCGGGTTCCAGCTCCTCTATTTAAGAAGGCAGAGAAAAGCTTAAGGAATGGTGGGAATTTTCCCTGAAAAGCATTTTAAACCATTTTCATCTTTAAAGGGATAAGCCCTTAGCAAGCAAGAAATTGGCTCTCCATAAAGAACTAATTTCCTGGGGTTTTACTGACTTTGGCTTCTTATTTAACAGTCAGAGGGTCATTTCATTTACAAACGGTCTTTTCAGATGACAAGGCCCCTGTGAAGGTCAGGAGTCTGCTACCTACAAAGTGTCTTTACGGGAATTAGAAAAAGGTGTCACTTCCTCAATACATTCACTTCCATCTATCAAAACGTTGTTGTAACTTGCAGATTTTGTTAGACTGAGACATTTAATTGCCATCTGCCAGAAAATTGGCATGATAAATATCACAAATCTATAACGTCTGTGAACTAAATAGTGTCCCTAAATTAGCAATCTATTGCAGGGTAACAACACGAAAACTTTGAGGCTTACAATAAAAGTAAGCATTTATTGTTTCACAGTTTCTGTGGATCAGGAATGTGGGAGAGGCTTCACTGAACAGTTCTGGTTCAGAGTCTTTTGTGAGGTTGCAGTCAAGATGTCAGGCAGGGCTGCTGTCATCTGAAGGCCCGAATAGGCCCGGAGGATCCACTCTCAAGAGGGCTCACTCACATGACTAGCAAGTTGGTGTTGGCTTTTGGCAGGAGGCCTCAGACCCCTGGATCGGGGACCTCACCCTAGGGCTGCTTGAGCATCCTCACAATATGGCAGCTAGTTTCCCCCAGAACATGTGATCCAAGAGAAAGCAAGGCAGAAACCTAGCCTCAGAAGCCACATAGTTTCACTTCCGCAGATGTTATCCATTGTGGTCTGCCCTATTTATGTGGGAGGGGACCACACAAAGCCATGAAATCTTGTCACCAAGAGGCAAGAATCACTGAGGGCCATCTTTGAATCTGCTGCCACAGCCCCCTTAAATGTAGCGCCATTGTATATTGAACAACCTGCACAACTGTAATATCATCACTGCTAAGAATAGCCCTTGCCATAGACCTTCACCAACTTTGTGTCAGGCTGTGCTAAGCATTTAATGATAGTATCTGCCCTCAAGCAGCTTACAATCTAGCAGAGACACCAAGACACACATAAATTTAGTTACAGTCAAATAAATGCCAGAGATCAGGAAGTGTTTGGGAGACTGAAGGAAGGAGAGACTCAGTATCTGAACAGAGGGATGGGGAAAGGGTTGTCTGGGTGGGACCTTGAAGGGTGGGTGAGATATGGACCCCCCAGAAGGACAAGGAGCTCTGTGTGAGCAAAGGCACGGAGGCTGAAGGGAGGTGTATGTTTGGGGATTGGAGAGGTGGGGGTGCCGGGGTACATTTGGGACACATTGGAAGGGAGCGTTGTGGCCGCTCACCCCATCCAGGTGGCCACCCACTCACAGCTGTGCTCAGACAGTGGGATAGGAAAGGCTGATTGAGTCTCAGCTCCATTGTCTCTCCCTCTTTCTCTTTTCTCCTGGCAGGGCTTTGCCAAAACCACCATCACCAAGGGGGCCACTTCCACTTCCAGCCTGGGCACAGCAGTTCCCTCCTCCCCTCCCCCATGCTTTACGCCCTCAGGTAGACAGGTGACAGATAGAGATGGGGGAGGTTGACGGGTTGACTAGGTTGTTTCCTGTCATTTCCTTTTTTAAAATTAAACTTTTAATTTGAGATAATTACCGATTCATATGCCATTGTAAGAGATGATGCAAAGACATCCCATGTGCCCTTACTCGGTTTCCTCCAATGGTAACATCTTGCAAAACCATAGCACGATATCAACCAGGACATTGGCATTGCTGCAGTCCACACCCAGAATATTCCCAGCACCACAAGGACCCCTCCTGTTGCCCTTTGATAGCCTCGCCTACTTCCCTCCCACTCCCGGCCCCTCCTCAGTCCCTGACAACCACTCATCTGTTCTCCATTTCTGTAACTTTGTCACTAAGAATGTTGCATAAATGGAATCCAATAGTATATAACCCACTGGGATTGGCTTTTTTCACGCAACGTAATTCCCAAGAGATTCATCCAGGTTGGTGCTAGTGTCAAGAGTCCGTTCCTTTTGATTGCTGAGTCGTAGTCATGCTACAGATGTGCACAGCGTGCTGAACCATCCGCCCATTGAAGGAGGTGTGGGGGCTTCCAGTTATTGACTATTATGCATAAAGCGGCCACAGCCATTTGTGTACAGGTTTTTGTGTGGACGGACATTTTCGTTTCTCTGGGGTAAATGCTCAAGAACACAATTGCTGCGTTGTGTGATAGTTGCACATTTAGTTTATGAAGAAACTGCCAAATCTTTTTCCAGAGCAGCTGTGCCGTTGTACATTCTCACCAGCCACGCATGAGTGATCCGTTTCTCTACATCCTCACCAGCATTTGGTGTTGTCGCTGTTTTTATGTTTTAGCCACTCTAATAGGTATGTAATGAGATCTCATTATAGTTTTAATTTGCATTTCCCTAATGGCTGATGATGTTGAACATCTTTTCAGATAAGACGGTTTCTTTGCCATCCATGTACTCTCTCATCCATGATGACCCTTGCTAGATTTTTATCAGTCGTTATGTCCCCTGAAGCTCTATTAGATCAGAGCATTCTTGGTTTGTTCTCTGAATCTCCAGTGTCCAGTACGGTGCCTGGCACAGGAAGAATAGCCAATAATATTTAGAGAATGAATGCATAGACTGCAGGGTGTCTGGACCTTTGAAAGATGAGAAGGTGGAAACACAAGGCCTCAGCTCTGGGAAACCTCCTGAGCACCTGGCCAGGTGGGTGTGCTTAGGGCGGGCCCAGGCTGCTCCATGACAAAGGAGAAGGCAAGGGGGCAGGAGCAGCCCTCACCCTGCGTGGACTGGTGCTGGACTCACAGCACACTTCGTGGGCCTGGCACTCCTCACTCCTCCCCTCCCGCTGCCTCTGCCCACATCCAGAAGATAAATGTGTGAGGACCCCCAGAGCTCTGCCCACTGGGGTGCAGGGCTTTTGGGTTTTGTTTTACTTTTTGTTTTCTCCCTACTTTAATTGTATCACAATAAGAGTGAGGCCTTTGCTAGGATTTATCCGCGGGCCACGTTCAAGCTTTGCCATAAGGAGAAGGGCCCTACATACTGTGGCATGTACCGAGGTCTATCCAGGTCCAATACGTTCACGTGGGTAGTGAGTTGTGCTTCCTGAAAGGAAGGGACGCCAGTTGTACTCTGTTCTGTCCCACTCTCTCCTGGTGGCTACCACTGGTCACCCTTCATGTATAGCACTTATGATGATAAGTTGTCTGAGAAGAGGCTTCTCCCCACAGGGGTTTATATTTTCATGAGGGTAACAGAATACAGACATCATAAATTAACTAACAACGCACTTGGATTTGTACTGAATTTAAATGTTTATTTATAGGTGGAACAGCTCACATATATGCATATATAGGAAGTTAGTATTTTAAATAAACATTAAGAATTGCAAATGAAAGGAAACTTCATCAACTGAGACAAACCAAGGAGTAAGGACGGTAGGCAAAACATATGCCACAAGGGCCCTATTCACGGGCTGAAAATGGGCCACAAAATTAGTTTTGAGCTTCCTAGTAGCCAGTGCAATGTGTGAGTCTGTGACAGAGTCAAAGGATCTGTGAAACGAGCCCCAGAATTTTCTCAGCAGAAGCACCGAGTGGTCCTTGACCCGCAGCTATTGTGAGAGTAAGCGGTGAGGGCCGTCCCTGTCGCGTAGGGAAGAGTTGCGTTTCCTGTGGCTGTCCATCGTGGTATTCTGCAACTGCACATCAGCTAAGTGGAATTCAGTGATCTCAAGCCTGCAAGAAGCCCCTACAGCCTTTGCTAAGTAGCTGACACCAGCTGGCCATGAGGAGGCTAACTCCAAGAGTATTAGGGGTCCGGGAAAGGGAGCCCAGTGGCCCAGTGAAAAGCCCCAGCTTGTGAGCTGGGCTGCGAATTGCAGGTGAGATCAGGCAAAGCCGAGAGTCAGGAGCACCGGCCTCACAGTGCAGGGACGCCCTCACGCCAAGGGGCCATGCTCACTAACCAGTCTCCCCCTCTGTGTGTCTCCGCAGGGCTCTGGCTGAGAACATGGCCAATGGCATTGACGAGCTCATCGGCATTCCCTTCCCCAACCACAGCAGCGAGGTCCTGTGCAGCCTCAACGAGCAGCGGCACGATGGCCTGCTCTGCGACGTACTGCTGGTGGTGCAGGAGCAGGAGTACCGGACCCACCGCTCCGTCCTGGCCGCCTGCAGCAAGTACTTCAAGAAGCTCTTCACGGCCGGCACCCTAGCCAGCCAGCCCTACGTCTACGAGATCGACTTCGTCCAGCCCGAGGCTCTGGCCGCCATCCTGGAGTTCGCCTACACCTCCACACTCACCATCACCGCCAGCAACGTCAAGCACATCCTCAACGCCGCCCGGATGCTGGAGATCCCGTGCATCGTGAACGTGTGCCTGGAGATCATGGAGCCTGGGGGGGACGGGGGGGAGGAGGACGACAAGGAGGACGATGATGACGACGAAGATGACGATGACGAGGAGGACGAGGAGGAGGAAGAGGAGGAGGAAGAGGAGGATGACGATGATGACACGGAGGATTTTGCTGACCAGGAAAACTTGCCTGACCCCCAGGACATCAACTGCCACCAAAGCCCTTCCAAGACGGACCATCTCACAGAGAAGGCCTATTCAGACACACCCAGGGACTTCCCTGATCCTTTCCAGGACGGCAGTCCTGGCCATCTGGGCGTGATCCGGGACTTCTCCATTGAATCTCTGCTGAGGGAGAACCTGTACCCCAAAGCCAACATCCCCGACAGGAGACCCTCCTTGTCTCCGTTCGCCCCGGACTTCTTCCCACACCTCTGGCCAGGGGACTTCGGTGCCTTCGCCCAGCTGCCCGAGCAGCCCATGGACAGTGGGCCACTGGATCTGGTCATCAAAAACCGAAAGATCAAGGAGGAGGAGAAGGAGGAGCTGCCCCCACCCCCGCCGCCGCCCTTCCCTAGCGACTTCTTCAAGGACATGTTCCCTGACCTGCCCGGGGGGCCTCTGGGCCCCATCAAGGCGGAGAACGACTACGGTGCCTATCTCAACTTCCTGAGTGCCACCCACCTGGGGGGCCTCTTCCCACCCTGGCCGCTGGTGGAGGAGCGAAAGCTGAAGCCCAAGGCCTCTCAGCAGTGCCCCATCTGCCACAAAGTCATCATGGGGGCCGGGAAGCTGCCGCGGCACATGAGGACCCACACCGGGGAGAAGCCATACATGTGCAACATCTGCGAGGTCCGCTTCACCAGGTGCGCGTCCACGGCCCCCGGGTGGGGGCAGGGATGCCGGGCACGGGGCCAGAGGCCATGGGCTGCCAGCAGAGAGGGACACAGAGGGCTGGGGATGGAGAGAGAGACCCAGCTGGATCCCAAACACATGTCAAGGTCATTGGTAGACAGGATTAGGCATCACCTTGTGCGGTGACTTTCAAACTCTTTTGGGGGTTAAAGTATTTCTCAAATACAATATTAGGCAGCAGCCCAAGACGTAAAACAGATCAGAGCAAATCTGTTCTGGTTTGGAAGGAAGTGAGGGGCCTTAGCACCTTGCATGTTTGGCTCCTTCTCCCCTTCCCCCTCGTAAATCCAGGGAACCCCGTCTGAGGCTCCCCAGTGCAGGGCCGCCCCTTCGTGTTATCTGGAGAAGCAGCGGCTGCCCTTTCTTACGCACGTTCTGCCTGCTCGGGCCTGTCCAGAGTGATTACGTGTACTGTCACCCCAGCCAGGCCCTGGGAAGATGGGGGGACGCTATTGCCTCCATTTACAATCCACCTCCACTGGCTGGCTGTATGCGCGGCTGGAAAACAGCAGGCAGGGACTTGAATCCCAGGCCACGTTTGACAGCAAGGTCTGTGGCCAGGAGACTGCACAGACTCCCGTCGGCTCTTTCTGTGATTTTTGGGTCAGACCTAAGGGATGGGCCTCTCTTTATGTTCTCCTTTTCGCCTTTCCTTGTTAGGGAGAGGAATCACTTTATGCTGTTATAAAATTTGAAGTTTGAAATCAATACGTTATTAACCTTTCATCTTTCGTAGACTCCATCCCATTCAGCAAATGTGCGTTAGGTGCCTTCTCTGCACAACAACTTTTGCAGTCAAACCTGACTGTTGGGATGACGTGGGGTCCGATCTGTCCCCAGCCAGGGGACATTTTTGGAAAATAGGGCCTGTTGGTGCCATTTGTGGTCCCTGGTGCAAGGCTGATCTTCTCAGCCATGTCCACCATGGGGAGAGTTCCAGTGAGTGGCTCGGTCATCTCAGTGTGTCGCATGTACACTATGCCTGGCAATACCTGCCCCATGACCATGACCTGTGAAATGAGGTCCCTTCCCAACCCTGTCCCTGCCCACCTCAAAGAACCTACCTTGAGAGACTCACACTTATTCTAATGGCCTGGCTGGTGCCCCACACCCTCGTGGAGAGGTGTGGTTGGGAATCACTGAAGGCTCATGCTTTTGATTTTCCTCAGTTGGCCCAAAGCTTTGCACTGAGGATGGAGTGAAATTTTTTGAATTAGGCTGGATATCAAATTAGGGATAGTGCTTTTCTAGGGGCCAAAAGCAAGATGAGTCCTATAATGTAGTGAGACCTGCTCTCTTGGGTGGCTTGGAAACTGTTTGAAGTTGTCAGAGAAGGGTTTCAGAAATATGTTCGTGACAGTGACATTGCTGAAATAGCTCTGCAGGCTCCTCAGCTTTGAAGGACGACACCGATGGCTTTCAGGGTGGTTTGGGAAACCCCAAACAGAATCTGTCCCAGATGCTTCCAGGGGTAGCTGGGGAGAATCTTCCAGGCAGAGGGGCAGGCCTGCACGCCCAGGGTGTGTCCCCTTCTCCCTAGCTGCTGACCGCCCCAACCTCCCACAGTGCTGGCCTCGGGGAGCTCTGCTCCTGGTACCCCACAGAGCAGCTGGACCCAAAGTCCCAAAGTCCCCGAGCTTCACCTCCTCGGGTGTCCCTCCAGGACAGCCAGCCAGCCTGATGCCACCTGGGTGGTGCTGCCCTGCCCACCTTGGCCCCCGTGGCTGGCTGGAGCACCTGAGCAGAGCCTGACAAAAGCACAGGGAAGACAGAGAGAGCCAAGTACACACACCGTTTACGTGTCTTCAGAGGGCCTGGGGATGACTTCAAAGACACAAGAAGCTCTTCACAGGCCAAAGCCAGGCCAGCCAGCCTGGAATCAGCCTGGAGCACCCTCTCCTGCCAATATGGGCTCCACCTCCTATACCTGTCCCCTTAACAGATGGCTGACCCTGGGAGCACCTCTCCCTCCATGGGAGCCCTGAGCTGGTGACTTCAGTGGGATGCGCGTCTCCGGGCACCAGTACCGTACAGTGAGCCCACCCGGCACCCCAAGTCCCCATCTCCCTTCCTTCCCCACCCCCTCCCCCTGGGACTTTGCCAGGCACAGCCTTCCATGAGGCCCACTCCAAGTCTGGCCGGTCTGTGGGCCCTGTCTTCCTCGTTCAGTCACTGCAGACAGACTTCTTGCCCTCTGGACACAGCAACATCCTCCAGGAGTAGGCCTCCTGGTGTGGGCAGCGATGCTGTGCTGCATAGTAGGGCGACATTCCAGAATCTTCCCTCCCAGCACATTCCTGGTGGTCACTTGGGGTGGCCTCTGTGTCTGCAGTCCCCCCTCCAGGCCAGATCAGCAGTGGGGCAGCCGAGGCCATCCAGCCATCTGCCCTGCCCTCCCCCGGTCCTCCTGCTGGCAGAATGACAGCCATCTGGCCCCAGGCCTGTCTCCAGCCAAGCAGCTGCATTCCAGCCCCATCAGCACCTCCCCTGGCTGGGTTCCCACCCAGCTCTGACCCTCCTGAAAAAGATCAGACAAGCCTTGGGTCCCCCTCTTCCCAGGAGGGGTGTGGGACGTTGCTCAGGCCTGTCTCCCTTCAGGGACTTCATTGCTCAGAGCAATAAGGGGTTGTCTGTGTCAGACACTCCCCACTCCCCTGCCCACACATTCTTCAGAGCCACTGGCCCTTTGCTTCCCAAACCCTCCCGAGAGCTGCCCTGCAAGGATTCTTTTCTGTGCTTGAAGAGCCCTGAGCCTGGCCTGTCGTGGCTGGGTTTTCTTGTAATTCTCTCTGCAGCCAAGGCCACTAGCTTCCTTTCCATGGGGACCTTCTTTTTGGCGGAATTCCCCCAACCACAATCCATACCCTTCCTCCCACCTGGAGGCGCTTTGGCAGCCACTTAAAGCAGCGGTGTCTGCTTCCTTGACCTAGAACTCCCAGGCTCCCTTACAAGGCCACGCCACTTCCTGAGACCGGGCCCCGCAGCGTCCGTCTCGCTGCTGCCCCCAGAGGCAGAGAGGGACCCTGGCCACGCTGCCCTCTGGCCCTCCTGTTGGACACTGTTTCCCCTTCTGGGGTCTGAGTCTCTCTGTAGTCGCAGCTGAGCTTTTGCCCTCTGGCCTCCCTTGTCTCCTCCCTCCCTGATGCTGGGGTGAGCTCAGGGTCCTGCCGCGTGCTGGAGGGGTCCGCCCTTCCCCTGAATGGGAGCCCTTTTGGCCAGGCTCTGAGTTATAGCCTCCCAGATGCCACCTTCCAGAGCGTCCACACCCCATGGGGACTCCAATCCTAATGACTTCAGCAGCCACAGCCAAGGCGGAGGGGTGCGGATTCCTCCCAAGGGATCCCCTCTGCCCTCAGGCCCTGCCTGCTGCTGTTGTCCTGTGGTCTCTGAGAGGAGGGACAGAGGCCTCCCCACACCGCTGTCCTCTGCTCCTTGGTGTCAGGAGCCTCTCCTCTGAGTCGGCCAGTCCAACCAGTTGTCCCACCACTGACCTGTTCCAGTTATGAAATGCCCCCAGGCAGAGCCTAAAGACTTCAGCCAGCCCCTGCTGTCCCCTCCTAGCTCGGGTCACCCCATAGTCACTTGGGCTCTGAGTCCCTCTGCCTCTGTCTGTGTTTACACTCCCTCGGCTTAGTTCAAGGGCACTGTTTTCCTCCTGTGCTGGCCACAGAGAGGCACCTCCTGTCCCTTTCAGGTCTGACCGGAGGAGAGGAGCAGTTCCCGGACATAGGGCAGAGGCAGTGTGGACCAAGGTTACCCCAGGCCCTGTTCCTTAGGTACCCTTTACCTCCTGTCCCCAGAGAGCCTGGGAGCCAGGGCCAAAGGAAAGGACTGTAGAGTTCTGCCCAGGTGACACCTAGGACAGGCCTTAAGGAACAGGGACCATGTGATCCAGGGGAGATCAGAAGGCATTTGTCCTCATGCAGAGGGACACTGCTGTGCACACAGACATCACAGGTGGCCCCCTGCACACCTCGTTGCCCCAAGTGCAGCCATCACTGCCTGCGGGGGCTGGGCCTGGGCCCTGTGAAGGCCTCCGTGTCTCCCTCCTCTTAACTCCCACCACATGGGTCTTGCCTCCTGCTGCTCTGGGCCCTTCCACCCTTCCACCGGGAGCTCCTAGAAAGCATGGCTGGCCAGGCTCCCTCCTGCAGCCCCTGCACTAGCCACAGCCTGGCTCCAAGGCGTGCCCAGCCATGTCTGATGGGGTAAGTATTGAGGGTGAGAAACAGCAAGACGAGAAGAGACTGGCCTCAAAGACAACAGGTGGGGGACGTGCCATCCTGGGAAGGGCTGGACAACCTCTGCGCCCTGAGAAGTGGCTCTCTGACAAGCTGTGCTTTCACCAGCCCCTGCCGAGTCCCTCTCGAACTCCCAAAGGTGACAACTTTTTGTCCCCCACCCTCCTCCAGTGACAGCTGTCTGCTCTCCAGACAGGGTCAGGAGCCCGCCTTTTGCTTCCCCTCTATTTTCTTTCAGTCCTGCCACTCAGGACGGCTCTGGGAACCTTATTAAGATAATGTAACGTGGTTAGCCGTGGTAGCAGGAAGAGTTTGTCTCAGACCTCCAGGTTACAAGAAGTGTGGGTGGGCGCTGCTGGGAAGGCCTTATCCTGATTGGGGGCCGTCCCGGAGGCTGAGGCCACAGCCCTCTCTCATTCAGGGAATGAGTTCATGGGGACTTGCACATCTTTCCCGAGCCTGGGCTTTCCAAGCTGGGAGGGCGAACATAGATCCAGGCTTGCGCGCATGTGACCTTGGCTGGGCCCCCCATGCAGGGAAATGGAACGAGATGGCAGATGGGGGACCAGGCCCAGAGAGGAGCATGTCGGATTCGGAGTCGGGGCTCTGAAATTGCCCCGCTGGTCTGTCAGCGAACGCACGATGAGCACGCTCTGTACCTACGTTCCGCGTAGTGCACGCGCAGAGTATGAAAGAGCTTCTGGCAGGTTCTCACCAAAGCAGGCACCAGTGCCACCCATGGTGCATGCTGAGTGAGGGCTGGCGGAAGCGTGCCACGTGGTGAATGTCACTGAATAAATGAATGGAGGGCTCACCAGCTCTCAGTGGATTGCTGCTTTTTGGAAAGATTGAGGGGGCCCAGGTTTGGGGCCCGGTCCTGTGTTTGATAAGTTGTGTGGCCTTGCCCAAGTCTCCTCCCCTCTGTGGGCCTCAGTTTCCCATGTGTAACTTGAGGGGGTTGTAGCAGGTGTTCCCTAAGGTTGCTCCCAGTTATATGACAACATCGGTATATTGCTCAAGATCAATGAAGCTATGAACACATGACTGTATCTCTCTTTGCCTCCATTTCCTCATGAGAATGAGGGTAACACCGACTCCGTAGGCCTCGGTGAGACGAGGCTTAACTGCCTGGCCCACAGCTAACGCCTGGTCCATGCTGAGGATCAGAATCGGTAGGGATGTCCGTGAGTCTGGGTTCCTTTTCTCATCAGCTGGGGACCGCTGCTTCCCTGCTCGTGAACGTGCCGTATCGTCTGGCTGTCTACGCTCCTGACGAGGCAGGGCTCTAGGAGCTGGGCGTGGGAGTGGCTCTGCATGAGGGGCAACTAAGGGAAATGGCCCTTGTCCTGGAAGTACAAGGACATGGAAAATAAAGGTGGCCCTTGCAAAGGTGGCCTCTGGACAAGTGCTCCCATCCACCAGGAGCACCTGTGTAGTCCAAGCAGGGGCCACAGACAATGCAGATGCAGCTCTCGGCCTGCTGGGAGGGCAGTGCTGCTACACATGGGGCCACTGGGGGGCAAGCGAAGGTGCTGCTGACACATCGTCTTCTCTTGCCCCTCCTTGTGATGTTCTGGAATGTCAGGGTCCTGGGTCACAGCACGAGGCTGCGGTGGGCAGGGTTTGTGGCAGACCTCCTTTGAGTTTGATCTTGAAGGATGAGGCGGATGGGATTTGAGCGGGAGACATTTCTGGCAGGGCAGTTTGCAAGGGAGAACTGGGAGATGAAAGAGATGGGCGTCAGGGGGCAGTAGGGCCAGGAAGGAAGGGGCACCCTGGCTCTGGGCTTGGCCTTCTGGGAGGGCCCCAAAGATGGAGCATCGGTGTCCAAACACTAGAGACATGCACAGAAGGGGAAGCAGCCAGGGCTTACTGAGCATCCACCCTACAAAGTGCAGTTCTGTGCTGGGCGCCTGGCTGTCCAGTGCATGCCGGGGGGCGTCCAGAGATGCAAAGTGGGCCCGAGCGTGGCCTGCGAGGGGACTGGCGTGATCCATGTGGGGCAGGCAGGAGGCTGGCAGAGTCAAGGAGGGAGCTTGTAAAGAAGCCTCGAAAGCCATGCTCAGGGGTAAGTGAGCATGTGGTCACTAGACAGAGAGCCTCGGGAGACTTTAAATGAGACTCCCGGACCTCTGTTCCTGAAGGGACGTAACTAAGATATAGGCTGGAACATATTCCACCCAAACTCACGCTGTTTCCACACGCAGACTAAATTTGGGAAGAAGCATGAGTACAGAGCCGTCACAAGTGAAGCCAACCAGTGGAACAGACTCCAGAAAGAGATTCGGCAACAGCCCACCACCCAGATGCAAACACTCACGGAGCACCAGGGGTCAACGTGGTGCAGCCCAGCACCCATTTTAGAGATCCGGAAACTGTGGCCCAGGGCAGTGAAGGGACCTGGTCCAGTTCTTGGAGCACGCCTGGCACCAGGCCCAGCTCCACCAGCGCACATGTCATAACAACCATGTGTCTTTCGTTACATGAAAAGGAGGCCTTGTGGCCCTAGAACGTCATTCCCTCTCTGGTCCTTGTGTTCCTTATCTTGAACATGAGAAACCTGGTTTAGATCAGGGTTTTCAAGGTCCTAATAGTGCAGGTGGCTGGGCCTCTGACTTGGACTATGAATCAGAATGTGTTCAAGTACTGCCAGTCAACTAGAGGATCCTAAAGTTTTTTCCAGGACTAGCTTATCGTGAGCTTTGCCCGCCCTCCCCGCGCTCGCCCCTGCTCCCATGAAGAGCCCTGCCCAGGGCCGAGTTCCTCCCGTTGGCATGCCCAGTCTTTCAACCACAGAGGCAGAAAGCTGGCTACAAGTGCCCTCCTTTGACTGTTCTGTTCTGCACTTTTTGAGACAGCCCTCATAGGTCACAGGCCTGGGAGTCTTTGACATGAAAATGCACCCTTTCTCATCCCCAGAACAGCTTGCGAGCAAATCACACCCAGGTAACCGGCCAGGCATCCTCTGCCCCTCACTGGCTGGTTACCTCTGGGAAGCTCTTCAATTCTGGGGGCCTCCTTTCTTCATCTGTCCAAGTGAGGAAGTCACACCAAATGTGTTGATGCTCACACAAGCCCATCAACCCTGGACAATGGGAATTAATGTCTGGCCCTGGGTTCGGCTCTGCACAGAGAGATTAAGTAAGTTGCCTAAGGTCTCCAGTAAGTTGCTGGTGGGTTTGCAGCTGGAGCAGGGCCTCTCAGACTCCTGGAGGGGGCTTACCCCTGCACCATACCTTGCTTCTGAATGATGACCTTCCAGGGCCACTGAAATAGTGTATTCCCCTGCCCGTGGCAAGTGCTCAATCCGAAGGACATTGTAGACACCTTCTCAGCACTTCCTATGTTCTTGAGCCGATTGCCACTGACATGAGATTTATTTTAGATGCCCTAATGAAAAGTTTGGAAGAAGTTGTGGGTATTTATAGTAGGCTCTTGGCATCTGAAGACTGACCATTTGCATTGTCCATTGTTTGAGAGTGACCCAACCCTAAGGGTCAATGCTACTAATTATGTGTAATAGTGACTTTTTAAAATTTCAGAATATTATTGGGGTACAAACATTTTGGTTACATGAATTACTTTTGTACAGTTTGAGTCAGGGTTATAAGTGTGTCTGTCACTCAGATAGTGTGCATTGTACCCATTAGGTGTGAATTTCCCCATCTCCTCCTCTCCCTCCCATTTGCACGATTTCCATTGAATTTTACTATCATATGTACACACGAGTATTGATCATTTAGTTCCAATTTAATAGTGAGTACATGTGCTGTTTGTTTTTCCATTCCTGCAATACTTAGGGGGATGGTCTCTAGCTCCATCCAGGTTGTTACAAAATGTATTAGTTTACCAATTTTTTATGGCTGAGTAGTACTCCATGGTATACATATACCACATCTTATTAATCCACTCATGTATTGATGGGTACTTGGGTTGTTCCCACATCTTTGCAATTGTGAATTGTGCTG